>CM024719.1:60189136-60233993 GCA_014182545.1 Eucalyptus globulus
CACCGGCTTAATACAATTTTTATCCATGACATATTTCATGTAAATTAATAACTGAAAGGATGACAAAAAAAACATATTAAATATATTATAGATCCAATAAGACCAATTGAAAGTTGTTGCAAAATATTTTACATTAATCAAAAGTATTTAATGGAATTTACCCAAAGTAAAAACGTCCAAAAGTAAGTGTGAAAGTAAGTGTGAATGTGTGAATGTGAAGAACAGGCAATAGATATGATCCAGGACATCAATTGATAGTTAGTCATCGATTAGATTGTTTTCTTTTTCTTTTTTTCCGATTGAGACAACCATTTCGTAGGTTTTGGTGTTAAACACTAAGAACAGGTCGAAATTAGCGAATCGTCTATTGATGCGATCAAAAGAGACTCTACTCATTATGGACATGTTCATCTTTTTAGCATTTGTTGATGTTCTGTTGGGTTCCCAGTTGATGTTTTGTCAGATCTGGGTGAGGGCGAAGGAACGGGTATTGTAATTTTACAAATTAAAGTCATGATGACATGCACAAAGTCCGTGTAATTTTCTCCATAAAACACCAGTTTAATACAATTTTTATCCATGACATATTTCATTTAAAATTAATAAATGAAAGCATGAAAAAAACATATTAAATATATTTTAGATCCAAAAGGCCAATTGAAAGTTGTGGGAAGATATTCCACATTAATCAAAAGTGATTTAATTGAATTGATCGAAAAAAGTAAAACGTCCAAAAGTAAGTTTAAAAGTAAGTGTGAACGTGTGAATGTGAAGAACGGGTAAAGACATGATCCAGGGACATCATTTGATAGTTAGTCTTACTTTGCATTCTTTTCTTTTTCTTTTTTCTGATTGAGACAACCATTTCGTAGGTTTTGGTATTGAACACTAAGAACAGGTCGAAATTAGCGAACCGTCTATTTATGCAATCAAAAGAGACTCTACTCATTATGGAGAAGTTCAACTTTTTAGCAGGTGTTGATGTTCTGTTGGCTTCCCAATTGATGTTTTGCTAGATCTGGGTGAGGGCGAAGGAACGGGCATCGTAATTTTTGATTGAGACAACCATTTCGTAGGTTTTGGGGTTAAACACTAAGAACAGGTCGAAATTAGCGTATCGTCTATTGATGCGATCAAAAGAGACTCTACTCATTATGGACATGTTCATCTTTTTAGCATTTGTTGATGTTCTGTTGGGTTCCCAGTTGATGTTTTTGCCGGATCAGGAGAGGCGATGGAACGGGTATTGTAATTTTACAATTTAAAGTCATGATGACATGCACAAAGTCCGCGTAATTTTCTCCATAAAACACCAGTTTAATACAATTTTTATCCATGACATATTTCATTTAAATTAATAAAGAAAAGCATGACAAAAAAACATATTAAATATATTATAGATCCAATAAGACCAATTGAAAGTTGTGGGAAAATATTTCACATTAATGAAAAGTATTTAATTGAATTGATCGAAAGTAAAACGTCCAAAAGTAAGTTTGAAAGTAAGTGTGAACGTGTGAATGTGAAGAACGGGCAATAGACATGATCTAGGGAAATAATTTGATAGTTAGTCTTACTTTACATTGTTTTCTTTTTCTTTTTTCTGATTGAGACAACCATTTCGTAGGTTTTGGTATTGAACACTAAGAACAGGTCGAAATTAGCGAACCGTCTATTTATGCAATCAAAAGAGACTCTACTCATTATGGAGAAGTTCAACTTTTTAGCACGTGTTGATGTTCTGTTGGCTTCCCAATTGATGTTTTGCCAGATCTGGGTGAGGGCGAAGGAACGGGTATTGTAATTTTACAATTTAAAGTCATTATGACACGCACAAAGTCCACGTAATTTTCTCCATAAAACACCAGCTTAATACAATTTTTATCCATGACATATTTCATTTAAATTAATAAATGAAAGGAGGAGAATAAACAAATTAAATGTATTATAGATCCAATAAGACCAATTGAAAGTTGTGGGAAAATATTTCACATTAATCAAAAGTATTTAATTGAATTGATCGAAAGTAAAACGTCCAAAAGTAAGTTTGAAAGTAAGTGTGAACGTGTGAATGTGAAGAACGGGCAATAGACATGATCCAGGGACATCAATTGATAGTTAGTCTTACTTTACATTGTTTTCTTTTTCTTTTTTCTGATTGAGACAACCATTTCGTAGGTTTTGGTATTGAACACTAAGAACAGGTCGAAATTGGCGAACCGTCTCTTTATGCAATCAAAAGAGACTCTACTCATTATGGACATGTTCAACTTTTTAGCACGTGTTGATGTTCTGTTGACTTCCCAATTGATGTTTGGCCAGATCTGGGTGACGGCGAAAGAACGGGTATTGTAATTTTACAATTTAAAGTCATTATGACACGCCCAAAGTCCACGTAATTTTCTCCATAAAATACCAGCTTAATACAATTTTTATCCATGACATATTTCATTTAAATTAATAAATGAAAGGAGGAGAGAAAACATATTAAATGTTTTATAGATCCAATAAGACCAATTGAAAGTTGTGGGAAAATATTGCACATTCATCAAAAGTATTTAATTAAATTGATCGAAAGTAAAACGTCCAAAAGTAAGTTTGAAAGTAAGTGTGAACGTGTGAATGTGAAGAACGGGCAATAGACATGATCCAGGGACATCAATTGATAGTTAGTCTTCCATTACATTGTTTTCTTTTTCTTTTTTTTTTCTGATTGAGACAACCATTTCGTAGGTTTTGGTGTTAAACACTAAGAACAGGTCGAAATTAGCGAACCGTCTATTGATGCAATCAAAAGAGACTCTACTCATTATGGACATGTTCAACTTTTTAGCACTTGTTGATGTTCTGTTGGCTTCCCAATTGATGTTTCGCTAGATCTGAGTGAGGGCGAAGGAACGGGTATCGTAATTTTTGATTGAGACAACCATTTCGTAGGTTTTGGTGTTAAACACTAAGAATAGGTCAAAATTAGCGAATCGTCTATTGATGCGATCAAAAGAGACTCTACTCATTATGGACATGTTCATCTTTTTAGCATTTGTTGATGTTATGTTGGGTTCCCAGTTGATGTTTTGCCAGATCTGGGTGAGGGCGAAGGAACGGGTATTGTAATTTTACAATTTAAAGTCATGATGACATGCACAAAGTCCGCGTAATTTTCTCCATAAAACACCAGTTTAATACAATTTTTATCCATGACGTATTTCATTTAAATTAATAAATGAAAGCATGACAAAAAAACATATTAAATATATTATAGATCCAATAAGACCAATTCAAAGTTGTTGGAAGATATTTCACATTAATAAAAAATGATTTAATTGAATTGATTGAAAGTAAAAGGTGCAAAAGTAAGTGTGAAAGTAAGTGTGAACGTGTGAATGTGAAGAACGGGCAATAGACAAGATCGAGGGACATCATTTGATAGTAGTCTTTCTTTACATTGTTTTCTCTTTCTTTTTTCTGATTAAGACAATTAGGTTTTCGTGTTGAACACTAACAACAGGTCGAAATTAGCAAACCGTCTATTTATGCAATTGAAAGAGACTCTAGTCAATATGGAGAAGTTTGTCTTTTTAGCATTTGTTGATGTTCTGTTGGCTTCCGAATTGATGTTTTGCTACATCTGGGTGAGTGCGAAGGAACGGGTATTGTAATTTTACAATTTAAAGTCATCATGACAAGCACAAAGTCCGCGTAATTTTCACCATAAAACACCAGTTTAATACAATTTTTATCCATGACATATTTCATTTAAATTAATAAATGAAAGCATGACAAAAAACATATTAAATATATTATAGATCCAATAAGGCCAATTGAAAGTTGTGGGAAGATATTCCACATTAATCAAAAGTGATTTAATTGAATTGATCGAAAGTAAAACGTCCAAAAGTAAGTTTGAAAGTAAGTGTGAACGTGTGAATGTGAAGAACGGGCAATAGACATGATCCAGGGACATCATTTGATAGTTAGTCTTACTTTATATTGTTTTCTTTTACTTTTTTCCGATTGAGACAACCATTTCGTAGGTTTTGGTATTGAACACTAAGAACAGGTCAAAATTAGCGAACCGTCTATTTATGCAATCAAAAGAGACTCTACTCATTATGGACATGTTCATCTTTTTAGCATTTGTTGATGTTCTGTTGGGTTCCCAGTTGATGTTTGGCCAGATCTGGGTGAGGGCGAAGGAACGGGTATTGTAATTTTTCAATTTAAAGTCATGATGACATGCACAAAGTCCGCGTAATTTTCTCCATAAAACACCAGTTTAATACAATTTTTATTCCTGACATATTTCATTTAAATTAATAAATGAAAGCATGACAAAAAACATATTAAATATATTATAGATCCAATAAGGCAAATTGAAAGTTGTGGGAAGATATTCCACATTAATCAAAAGTGATTTAATTGAATTGATCGAAAGTAAAACGTCCAAAAGTAAGTTTGAAAGTAAGTGTGAACATGTGAATGTGAAGAACGGGCAATAGACATGATCCAGGGACATCAATTGATAGTTAGTCTTCCATTACATTGTTTTCTTTTTCTTTTTCTTTTTCTGATTGAGACAACCATTTCGTAGGTTTTGGTGTTAAACACTAAGAACAGGTCGAAATTAGCGAATCGTCTATTAATGCAATCAAAAGAGACTCTACTCATTATGGAGATGTTCATCTTTTTAGCATTTGTTGATGTTCTGTTGGCTTCCCAGTTGATGTTTTGCTAGATCTGGGTGAGGGCGAAGGATCGGGTTTTGTAATTTTACAATTTAAAGTCATAATGACACACACAAAGTCCGCGTAGTTTTCTCCATAAATACCAGCTTAATACAATTTTTATCCATAACATATTTCATTTAAATCAATAAATGAAAGGATTACAAAAAAACATATTAAATATATTATAGATCCAATAAGACCAATTGAAAGTTGTGGGAAGATATTTAACATTAACAAAAAGTGATTTAATTGAATTGATTGAAAGTAAAAGGTCCAAAAGTAACTCCGAAAGAAAGTGTGAACATTTGAATGTGAAGAACGGAAATAGACATGATCGAGACATCATATGATATTTAGTCTTTCTTTACATTGTTTTCTTTTTCTCTTTTCTGATTGAGACAAACATTTCGTAGGTTTTGGTGTTGAGCACTAAGAACATGTCGAAATTTGCGAACCGTTTATTGATGCAATAAAAAGAGACTCCTCTCATTATGGAGAAGTTCAACCTTTTAGCATATGTTGGTGTTCTGTTGGCTTCCCAATTGATGTTTTGCCAGACCTGGGTGAGGGCGAAGAACGGGTATTGTATTTTTACAATTTAAAGTCATCATGACCCGCACAAAGCCCGCACAATTTTTGCCATAAAACACCGGCTTAATGCAATTTTTATCCATGACATATGTCATTTAAATTAATAAATGAAAGGATGACAAAAAACATATTAAATATATTATAGATCCAATAAGACCAATTGAAAGTTGTGGGAAAATATTTCACATTAATCAAAAGTGATTTCATTGAATTGATTGAAAGTAAAAGGTCCAAAAGTAAGTGTGAAAGAAAGTGTGAACATGTGAATGTGAAGAACGGGCAATAGACATGATCGAGAGACATCATATGATAGTTAGTCTTTCTTTACATTGTTTTCTTTTTCTCTTTTCAGATTGAGACAACCATTCTGTAGGCTTTGGTGTTGAACACTAAGAACAGGTGGAAATTAGCGAACCGTCTATTTATGCAATCAAAGAGACTCTACTCATTATGGAGAAGTTCATCCTTTTAGCATGAGTTAATGTTTTGTTGGCTTCCCAATGGATGTTTTGCTAGATCTGGGTGAGGGCAGAAGGAACGGGTATTGTAATTTTACAATTTAAAGTCCTGATGACACGCACAAAGTCCGCGTAATTTTCTGCATCAAACATCAGCTTAATAAAATTTTTATCCATGACATATTTCATTTAAATCAATAAATGAAAGGATGACGAAAAAACATATTAAATATATTATAGATCCAATAAGACCAATTGAAAGTTGCAGGAAGATAATTAACATTAATAAAAAGTGATTTAATTGAATTGTTTGAAAGTAAAAGGTCCAAAAGTAAGTGCGAAAGAAAGTGTGAACATGTGAATGTAAAGAACGGGCAATAGACATGATCGAGAGACATCATATGATAGTTAGTCTTTCTTTACATTGTTTTCTTTTTCTCTTTTCTGATTGAGACAACCATTTCGTAGGTTTTGGTGTTGAACACTAAGAACATGTCGAAATTTGCGCACCGTCTATTGATGCAATAAAAAGAGACTCTACTCATTATGGAGAAGTTCAACTTTTTAGCATTTGTTGATGTTCTATTGGCTTCCCAATTGATGTTTTGCCAGACCTGGGTGAGGGCGAAGGAACGGGTATTGTAATTTTACAATTTAAAGTCATCATGAGACGCACAAAGTCCGCGTAATTTTCGCCATAAAACACCTGCTTAATACAATTTTTATCCATGACATATTTCATTTAAATTAACAAATGAAAGGATGACAAAAAACATATTAAATATATTATATATCCAATAAGACCAATTGAAAGTTGTTGGAAAATATTTCACATTAATGAAAAGTGATTTAATTGAATTGATCGAAAGTAAAATGTCCAAAAGTAAGTGTGAAGGTAAGTGTGAATGTGTGAACGTGAAGAACGGGCAATAGACAAGATCCAGGGACATCAATTGATAGTTAGTCGTCCATTACATTGTTTTCTTGTTCTTTTTTTCCGATTGAGAAAACCATTTCGGAGGTTTACGTGTTAAACACTAAGAACCGGTCGAAATTAGCGAATCGTCTATTGATGCGATCAAAAGAGACTCTACTCATTATGGACATGTTCATCTTTTTACATTTGTTGATGTTCTGTTGGGTTCCCAGTTGATGTTTTGCCGGATCTGGGTGAGGGCGAAGGAACGGATATTGTAATTTTACAATTTAAAGTCATTATGACATGCACAAAGTCCGCGTAATTTTCTCCATAAAACACCAGTTTAATACAATTTTTATCCATGACATATTTCATTTAAATTAATAAATTAAAGCATGACAAAAACATATTAAATATATTATAGATCCAATAAGGCCAATTGAAAGTTGTGGGAAGATATTCCACATTAATCAAAAGTGATTTAATTGAATTGATCGAAAAGTAAAACGTCCAAAAGTAAGTTTGAAAGTAAGTGTGAACGTGTGAATGTGAAGAACGGCAATAGACATGATCCAGGGACATCATTTGATAGTTAGTCTTACTTTACATTGTTTTCTTTTTCTTTTTTCCGATTGAGACAACCATTTCGTAGGTTTTGGTGTTGAATATATTATAGATCCAATAAGACCAATTCAAAGTTGCAGGAAGATATTTCACATTAATCAAAAGTGATTTAATTGAATTGATTGAAAGTAAAAGGTCCAAAAGTAAGTGTGAAAGAAAGTGTGAACATGTGATTGTGAAGAATGGGCAATAGACATGATCGAGAGACATCATATGATAGTTAGTCTTTCTTTACATTGTTTTCTTTTTCTCTATTTTGATTGAGACAACCTTTTCGTAGGTTTTGGTGTTGAACACTAAGAACAGGTGGAAATTAGCGAACCGTCTATTTATGCAATCAAAAGAGACTCTACTCATTATGGACAAGTTCATCTTTTTACCTTGTGTTGATGTTCTGTTGGCTTCCAAATTTATGTTTCGCTAGATCTGGGTGCGGGTGAAGGAACGGGTATTGTAATTTTACAAATTAAAGTCTTAATGACACGCACAAAGTCCACGTAATTTTCTGCATCAAACATCCGCTTAATAAAATTTTTATCCATGACATATTTAATTTAAATCAATAAATGAAAGGATGACAAAAGAACATATTAAATATATTATAGATCCAATAAGACCAATTCAAAGTTGCGGGAAGATATTTCACATTATTATAAAGTGATTTAATTGAATTGATTGAAAGTAAAAGGTCCAAAAGTAAGTGTGAAAGAAAGTGTGAACATGTGAATGTAAAGAACGGGCAATAGACATGATCGGGAGACATCATATGATAGTTGGTCTTTCTTTACATTGTTTTCTTTTTCTTTTTTCTGATTAAGACAACTATTTGGTAGGTTTTGGTGTTGAACACTAAGAACAGGTCGAAATTAGCAAACCGTCTATTAATGCAGTCGAAAGAGACTCTAGTCATTATGGAGAAGTTCATCTTTTTAGCATTTGTTGATGTTCTGTTGGCTTCCCAATTGATGTTTTGCTAGATCTGGGTGAGAGTGAAGGAACGGGTATTGTAATTTTACAATTTAAAGTCCTGATGACACGCACAAAGTCCGCATAATTTTCTGCATCAAACATCAGCTTAATAAAAATTTTATCAATGACATATTTCATTTAAATTAGTAAATGAATGGATGACAAAAAACATATTAAATATATTACAGATCTAGTAAGACCAATTGAAAGTTGTGGGAAAATATTTCACATTAATCAAAAGTGATTTAATTGAATTGATCGAAAGTAAAACGTCCAAAAGTAAGTGTGAAAGTAAGCGTGAACGTGGGAATGTGAAGAACGGGCAATAGACATGATCCAGGGACATCATTTGATAGTTAGTCTTACTTTACATTGTTTTCCTTTTCTTTTTTCTGATTGAGACAACCATTTCGTAGGTTTTGGTGTTGAACACTAAGACCAGGTCGAAATTAGCGAACCGTCTATTTATGCAATCAAAAGAGACTCTACTCATTATGGAGAAGTTCCTCTTTTTAGCATTTGTTGATATTCTGTTGGCTTCCCAATTGATATTTTCCTAGTTCTAGGTGAGGGTGAAGGAACGGGTATTGTAATTTTACAATTTAAAGTCATCATGACACGCACAAAGTCCGCGTAATTTTCTCCAGAAAACATCAACTTAATAAAATTGTTATCCTTGAGAAATTTCATTTAAATTAATAAATGAAAGGATGAAAAAAAACATATTAAATATATTATAGATCGAATTAGAGCAATTGAAAGTTGCGGGAAGATATTTCACATTAATCAAAAGTGATTTGATTGAATTGATGGAAAGTAAAAGGTCCACAAGTAAGTGTGAAAGTAAGTGTGAACGTGTGAATGTGAAGAACATGCAATGGACATGATCGAGAGACATCATTTGATAGTTAGTCTTTCTTTACATTGTTTTCTTTTTCTTTTTCTTTTTTTGATTGAGACAACCATTTCGTAGGTTTTGGTGTTGAACACTAAGAACAGGTCGAAATTAGCGAACCATCTATTTATGCAATCAAAAGAGACTCTACTCATTATGGAGAAGTTCAACTTTTTAGCTTGTGTTGATGTTCTTTTGGCTTCAAAATTGATGTTTTGCTAGATCTGGGTGAGGGTTAAAGAACGGGTATTGTAATTTTACAAATTAAAGTCTTGATGACACGTACAAAGTTCGCGTAATTTTCTGCATCAAACATCAGGTTTTTAAATTTTTTATCAATGACAAATTTCATTTAAATCAATAAATGAAAAGATGACAAAAAAACATATGAAATATACTATAGATCCAATAAGACCAATTGAAAGTTGTGGGAAGATATTTCACATTAATCAAAAGTGATTTAATTGAATTGATTGAAAGTAAAAGGTCCAGAAGTAAGTGTGCAAGAAAGTGTGAACATGTGAATGTGAAGAATGGGCAATGGACATGATCGAGAGACATCATATGATAGCTAGTCTTTCTTTACATCGTTTTCTTTTTCTCTTTTCTGATTGAGACAACCATTTCATAGGTTTTGGTGTTCAACACTAAGAATAGGTGAAATTTGCGAACCGTCTATTAGTGCAATAAAAAGAGACTACTGATTATGGAGAAGTTCAACTTTTTAGCATTTGTTGATGTTCTGTTGGCTTCCCAGTTGATGTTTTGCCAGATCTGGGTGAGGGCGAAGGAATGGGTTTTGTAATTTTACAATTTAAAGTCATCATGACACGCACAAAGTCCACATAATTTTCGCCATAAAACACCGGCTTAATACAATTTTTATCCATGACATATTTCATTTAAATTAATAAATGAAAGGATGACAAAAAACATATTAAATGTATTATAGATCCAATAAGACCAACTAAAAGTTGTGGGAAAATATTTCACATTAGTCAAAAGTGATTTAATTGAATTGATCGAAAGTAAAAGGTCCCAAAGTAAGTGTGAAAGAAAGTGTGAACATGTGAATGTGAAGAATGGGCAATAGGCATGATCGAGAGACATCGTATGATAGTTAGTCTTTCTTTACATTGTTTTCTTTTTCTCTTTTCTGATTGAGACAACCATTTCATAGGTTTTGGTGTTGAACACTAAGAACATATCAAAATTTGCAAACCGTCTATTGATGCAATAAAAAGAAACTCTACTCATTATGGAGAAGTTCAACTTTTTAGCACTTGTTGATGTTCTGTTGGCTTCCCAGTTGATATTTTGCTAGATCTGGGTGAGGGCGAAGGAACGGGTATTGTAATCTTACAATTTAAAGTCATTATGACACGCACAAAGTCCGCGTAATTTTCTGCATAAATACCAGCTTAATACAATTTTTATCCATGACATATTTCATTTAAATTAATAAATGAAAGGATGACAAAAAACATATGAAATATATTACAGATCCAGTAAGACCAATTGAAAGTTGTGGGAAAATATTTCACATTAATCAAAAGTGATTTAATTGAATTGATCGAAAGTAAAAGGTGCAAAAGTAAGTGTGAAAGTAAGTGTGAACGTGTGAATGTGAAGAACAGGCAATAGACATGATCCAGGGACATCATTTGATAGTTAGTCTTACTTTACATTGTTTTCTTTTTCTTTTTTCTGATTGAGACAACCATTTCGTAGGTTTTGGTGTTGAACACTAAGAACAGGTAGAAATTAGCAAACCGTCTATTTATGCAATCAAAGGAGACTCTACTCATTATGGAGAAGTTCATCTTTTAGCATTTGCAGATGTTCTGTTGTCTTCCCATTTGATGTTTTCCTAGTTCTAGGTGAGGGTGAAGGAACGGGTATTGTCATTTTACAATTTAAAGTCATCATGACACGCACAAAGTCCGCATAATTTTCTCCATAAAACATCAGCTTAATAAAATTGTTATCCCTGACATATTTCATTTAAATTAATAAATGAAAGGATGACAAAAAACATATTAAATATATTATAGATCCAACAAGACCAATTCAAAGTTGCAGGAAGATATTTCACAGTAATAAAAAGTGATTTAATTGAATTGATTGAAAGTAAAAGGTCCGAAAGAAAGTGTGAACATGTGATTGTGAAGAACGGGGAATATACATGATCGAGAGACATCATATGATAGTTAGACTTTCTTTACATTTTTTTTCTTTTTCTCTATTCTGATTGAAACAACCATTTCGTAGGTTTTGGTGTTGAACACTAAGAACAGGTGGAAATTAGCGAACCGTCTATTTATGCAATCAAAAGAGACTCTACTCATTATGGAGAAGTTAATCTTTTTAGCATGTGTTGATGTTCTGTTGGCTTCCAAATTGATGTTTTGCTAGATATGGGTGAGGGTGAAGGAACGGGTATTGCAATTTTACAAATTAAACTCTTAATGACACGCACAAAGTCCGCATAATTTTCTGCATCAAACATCTGCTTAAGAAAATTTTTATCCATGACATATTTTATTCAAATCAATAAATGAAAGGATGACAAAAGAACATATTAAATATATTATAGATCCAATAAGTCCAATTCAAAGTTGCGGGAAGATATTTCACATTAATAAAAAGTGATTTAATTGAATTGATTGAAAGTAAAAGGTCCAAAAGTAAGTGGGAAAGAAGGCGTGAACATGTGAATGTAACGAACACGCAATAGACATGATCGGGAGACATCATATGATAGTTAGTCTTTCTTTATATTGTTTTCTTTTTCTCTTTTCCGATTGAGACAACCATTTCGTAGGTTTTGGTGTTGAACACTAATAACATGTCGAAATTTGCGAACCGTCTATTGATGCAATAAAAAGAGACTACTCATTATGGAGAAGTTGAACTTTTTAGCATTTGTTGATGTTCTGTTGGCTTCCCAATTGATGTTTTGCCAGATCTGGGTGAGGGCGATGGAACGGGTATTGTAATTTTAGAATTTAAAGTCATTATGACACGCACAAAGTCCGCATAATTTTCACCATAAAATACCAACTTAATACAATTTTTATCCATGACATATTTCATTTAAATTAATAAATGAAAGGATGAGAAAAAAACATATTAAATATATTATAGATCCAATAAGATCAATTGAAAGGTGTGGGAAGATATTTTACATTAATCAAAAGTGATTTAATTGAATTGATGGAAAGTAAAAGGTGCAAAAGTAAGTGTGAAAGTAAGTCTGAACTTGTGATTGTGAAGAACGGGCAATAGACAAGATCGAGGGACATCAGTTGATAGTTAGTCTTTCTTTACATTGCTTTCTTTTTCTTTTTTCTGATTAAGACAACTATTTGGTAGGTTTTGGTGTTGAACACTAAGAACCGGTCGAAATTAGCAAACCGTCTATTGATGCAATGGAAAGAGACTCTAGTCATTATGGAGAAGTTCATCTTTTTAGCATTTGTTGATGTTCTGTTGGCTTGCCAATTGATGTTTTGCTAGATCTGGGTGAGAGCGAAGAAACGGGTATTGTAGTTTTACAATTTAAAGTCCTGATGAGACGCACAAAGTCCGCGTAATTTTCTGCATCAAACATCCACTTAATAAAATTTTTATCAATGCCATATTTCATTTAAATTAGTAAATGAAAGGATGACTAAAAACATATTAAATATATTACAGATCCAGTAAGACCAATTGAAAGTTGTGGGAATATATTTCACATTAATCAAAAGTGATTTAATTGAATTGATCGAAAGTAAAAGGTCCAAAAGTAAGTGTGAAAGTAAGTGTGAACGTGTGAATGTGAAGAACGGGCAATAGACATGATGCAGGGACATCATTTGATAGTTAGTCTTACTTTACATTGTTTTCTTTTTCTTTTTTCCGATTGAGACAACCATTTCGTAGGTTTTGGTGTTGAACACTAAGAATAGGTCGAAATTAGCGAACTGTCTATTTATGCAATCAAAAGAGGCTCTACTCATTACGGAGAAGTTCCTCTTTTTAGCATTTGTTGATGTTCTGTTGGCTTCCCAATTGATGTTTTCCTTGTTCTAGGTGAGCGTGAAGGAACGGGTATTGTAATTTAACAATTTAAAGTCATCATGACACGCACAAAGTCCGCGTCATTTTCTCCATAAAACATTAACTTAATAAAATTGTTATCCCTGAGATATTTCATTTAAATTAATAAATGAAAGGATGACAAAAAACATATTAAATATATTATAGATCCAATTAGACCAATTCAAAGTTGCGGGAAGATATTTCACATTAATCAAAAGTGATTTAATTGAATTGATTGAAAGTAAAATGTCCAAAAGTAAGTGTGAAAGTAAGTGTGAACGTGTGAATGTGAAGAACGTGCAATGGACATGATCGAGAGACATCATTTGATAGTTAGTCTTTCTTTACATTGTTTTCTTTTTCTTTTGTCTGATTGAGACAACCATTTCGTAGGTTTTGGTGTTGAACACTAAGAATAGGTCGAAATTAGCGAACCGTCTATTTATGCAATCAAAAGAGACTCTACTCATTATGGAGAAGTTCATCTTTTTAGCATGTGTTGATGTTCTATTGGCATCCAAATTGATGTTTTGCTAGATCTGGGTGAGGGTGAAAGTACGGGTATTGTAATTTTACAAATTAAAGTCTTGATGACACTCACAAAGTCTGCGTCATGTTCTGCATCAAACATCAGCTTTTTAAAATTTTTATCCATGACAAATTTCATTTAAATCAGTAAATCAAAGGATGACAAAAAAAACATATTAAATATATATAGATCCAATAAGACCAATTGAAAGTTGTGGGAAGATATTTCACATTAATAAAAAGTGATTTAATTGAATTGATTAAAAGTAAAAGGTCCAAAAGTAAGTGGGAAAGAAAGTGTGAACATGTGATTGTGAAGAACGGGCAATAGACATGATCGAGAGACATCATATGATAGTTAGTCTTTCTTTATATTGTTTTATTTTTCTCTTTTCTGATTGACACAACCATTTCGTAGGTTTTGGTGTTGAACACTAAGAACATGTCGAAATTTTCGAACTGTCTATTGATGCAATAAAAAGAGACTCTACTCATTATGGAAAAGTTCAACTTTTTAGCATTTGTTGATGTTCTGTTGGCTTCCCAATTGATGTTTTGCCAGATCTGGGTGAGGGCGACAGAACGGGTATTGTAATTTTACAATTTAAAGTCATCATGACACGCACAAAGTCCGCATAATTTTCGCCATAAAACACCGGCTTAATACAATTTTTATCCATGACATATTTAATTTAAATTAATATGTGAAAGGATGACAATAAACATATTAAATATATTATAGATCCAATAAGACCAATTGAAAGTTGTGGGAAAATATTTCATATGAATCAGAAGTGATTTAATTGAATTTATCGAAAGTAAAACGTCCAAAAGTAAGTGTGAAAGTAAGTGTGAATGTGTGAATTTGAAGAACGGGCAATAGACATGATCCATGGACCTCATTTGATAGTTATTCTTTCATTACATTGTTTTCGTTGTCTTTTTTTTCTCACTGAGACAATCATTTGGTAGGTTTTGGTGTTGAACACTAAGAACAGGTCGAAATTAGCGAATCGTCTATTGATGCGATTAAAAGAGACTCTACTCATTATGGACATGTTCATCTTTTTAGCATTTGTTGATGTTCTGTTGGCTTCCCAATTGATGTTTTGCTAGATCTGGGTGAGAGCGAAGGAACTGGTATTGCAATTTTACAACGTAAAGTCATCATGACAAGCACAAAGTCTGCGTAAATTTCTGCATAAAACATCAGCTTAATAAAATTGTTATCCCTGACATATTTCATTTAAATTAATAAATGAAAGGATGACAAAAAACATATTAAATATATTATAGATCCAATTAGACCAATTCAAAGTTGCGGGAAGATATTTCACATTAATCAAAAGTGATTTAACTGAATTGATTGAAAGTAAAAGGTCCAAAAGTAAGTGTGAAAGTAAGTGTGAGCATGTGAATGTGAAGAACGTGCAATGGACATGATCGAGAGACATCATTTGATAGTTAGTCTTTCTTTACATTGTTTTCTTTTCTTTTTTTCTAATTGAGACAACCATTTCGTAGGTTTTGGTGTTCAACACTAAGAACATGTCGAAATTAGCGAACCGTCTATTGGTGCAATCAAAAGAGACTCTACTCATTGTGGAGAACTTCTTCTTTTTACTCATTGTGGATCTTTTTTGGCTTCCCAATTGATGTTTTGCCAGATCTGGGTGAGGGTGAAGGAACGGGTGTTGTAATTTTACAATTTAAAGTCATCATGACACGCACAAAGTCCACGTAATTTTCTCCATCAAACATCAGGATAATAAGATTCTTATCCATGACATATTTCATTTAAATTAATAAATGAAAGGATGAAAAAAAAACATATTAAATATATTATAGATCCAATAGGAGCAATTGAAAGTTGTGGGAAGATATTTCACATTAATCAAAAGTGATTTAATGGAATTGATCGAAAGTAAAACATCCAAAAGTAAGTGTGAAAGTAAGTGTGAACATGTGAATGTGAAGAACGGGCAATAGACATGATCCAGGGACATCATTTGATAGTTAGTCTTTCTTTACATTGTTTTCTTTTTCTTTTTTTCTGATTGAGACAGCCATTTCGTAGGTTTTGGTGTTGATCACTAAGAACAGGTCAAAATTAGCGAACCGTCTATTGGTGCAATCAAAAGAGAGTCTACTCATTATGGAGAAGTTCATCTTTTTAGCATTTGTTGATGTTATGTTGGCTTCCCAATTGATGTTTTGCCATATCTAGGTGAGGGTGAAGGAACGGGTGTTGTAATTTTACGATTTAAAGTCATCATGACATGCACAAAGTCTGCATAATTTTCTCCATCAAACATTAGCATAATAAGATTGTTATCCATGAAATATTTCATTTAAATTAATAAACGAAAGGATGACAAAAAGCATATTAAATATATTATAGATCCAATAAGACCAATTGAAAGTTGTGGGAAGATATTTCACATTAATCAAAAGTGATTTAATTGAATTGATCGAAAGTAAAACATCCAAAGTAAGTGTGAAAGTAAGTGTGAACGTGTGAATGTGAAGAACGGGCAATTGACATGATCCAGGGACATCATTTGATAGTTAGTCTTTCTTTACATTGCTTTCTTTTTCTTTTTTCTGATTTAGACAGTCATTTCGTAGGTTTTGGTGTTGAACACTAAGAACAGGTCAAAATTAGCGAACCGTCTATTGATGTGATCAAAAGAGACTCTACTCATTATGGACAAGTTCATCTTTTTGGCATTTGTTGATGTTCCGTGGCTTCCTAATTGATGTTTTTTCTAGATCGGGGTGAGAGCGAAGGAACGGGTATTGTAATTTTACAATTTAAGATCGTGATGACACACACGAAGTCCGCGAAATTTTCTGCATCAAACATCATCTTAATAAAAATTTTATGCATGACATATTTCATTTAAATTAATAAATGAAAGGATGACAAAAGCATATAAAACATATTATAGATCCAGTAAGACCAATTCAAATTTGCGGGAAGATATTTCACATTAATCAAAAGTGATTTAACTGAATTGATTGAAAGTAAAAGGTCCAAAAGTAAGTGTGAAAGTGTGAAAGTGAAGAACGGGCAATAGACAAGATTGAGGGACATCATTTGATAGTTAGTCTTTCTTTACATTGTTTTCTTTTTCTTTTTTCTGATTAAGACAACTATTTGGTAGGATTTGGTGTTGAACACTAAGAACAGGTCGAAATTAGCGAACCGTCTATTGATGCAATCGAAAGAGACTCTAGTCATTATGGAGATGTTCATATTTTTAGCATTTGTTGATGTTCCGTTGGCTCCACTATTGATGTTTCGCTAGATTTGGGCGAGGGCGATGGAAGATATTATAATTTTACAATTTAAAGTCATCAGTTATCAGCTTCACAAAAAGTCCTCGTAATTTTCTCCATCAGTTATCAGCTTCACAAAATTGTTATCCATGACGTATTTCATTTAAATTAATAATGAAAGAATAATAAAAAACATATTAAATATATTACATATCTTATCAGACCGACTGAAAGTTGTAGGAAAATATTTCACGTTAATAAAAAGTGGTTTTATTGAATCGATTGAAAGTTCAAATATGCCATGAAGCGTGGATAAAATTTGAGAGATTACTAATAACATTATCTCTTCCAACAGTAGGAACTTTCAATGAGTCAACTTCCCACGAGACACTTGATATTGCCTTTGCGGGAAAGTTACAATAGTTATCACAAAAGCTTTTCACATTCATGCCTTAGAGCATTGGTCCAAAGGTCCATTTGCACACTCACAAAGTTGAAAGTAAGTGTGAAGGTGAAAATGTAAAGAACAAGTCATAGACATGATTGATGGACATCGTTTGATAGTTAGTCTTTCTTTACATTGTTTTTTTTTTCCTAATTGAGACAACCATTTGGTATGTTTTGGTATTAAATACTAAGAACAAGTCGAAATAAGTGAACCATCTATTGATGCAATCAAAAGAGACTGTGTTCATTATGGTGAAGTTCATATTTTTAGCAATTATTGATGCTCTATTGGCTTCCCTATTGATGTTTCAACCCGTCATCTGTTCTAGCAACTTCACTGATCAAGTGGCTCTCCTCCACTTCAAATTGACGATGGAAGTTGACCCGACGAACACCATCAAAGGTGGTAATTGGACCGTGGAAGCAAATTTCTGCGAATGGATTGGTGTCGTTTGTAGCAATCGCAGGCAGAGAGTCACAGCTTTAGACCTCTCACACATGGGTCTCCAGGGAAGACTCTCTCCCTACCTTGGCAATCTTTCTCTCCTGTCTTCTCTTGATCTCCGCAACAACAGTTTTTATGGCATGATTCTGATAGAAATTAGTCATTTACGCCACTTGAAAGAACTTATACTCGAATCGAACCAGTTTGAAGGGAACATTCCTCCTATCTTAACCCAGTGCCAGAACCTCAAAGTCATGTCACTTGCGATGAACAAACTAACGGGTGGTATACCAAGAGAATTTGGCGCCTTCCCTAAGTTGCAACAACTGAATCTTAGCTCGAACGACTTACAGGGTCAAATTCCAAGCTTCTTAGGCAACATATCCACATTGCGAGTCATTATACTTGCCAATGCTACTCTCACAGGTTCGATTCCTTCAGCACTTTTCAATAGATCGCTCACGTCGGTCAATTTGACGGATAATTATCTCTCTGGAAGTCTTCCCTCCGATCTTTGCTACTGCTGGCCTGACATTCAGATTCTTTCACTGCGTCAAAATCAATTCAGCGGCCTGCTACCAGAGACGCTAACCCAATGCAAAGAGCTTATTATATTGTGGTTGTCATACAATCGTTTTCAGGGAAGCATTCCTCGAGATATAGGCAGCTTGAAAAAACTGCAAAAGCTCTATATTGGTATGAACAACTTGACTGGCACGATTCCTCGAACCATCGGTAACATGTCAAGCTTGCATAAGCTAGACATAGGATCTAACCACATTGAAGGGGAGATTCCTAGTGAGATTGGCAATTTGGTCAATCTGCAACGAATAAGCCTTATGGAGAATTTGCTAACCGGTGAGGTGCCTCAAGAGGTTTTTAATATTTCTTCACTCCAATTGCTTAATTTGATGCGCAATTCCCTCTCTGGAAGCCTTCCCTTAGGTAGAGATCTAGACCTTCCGAATTTGGAAGGACTATATCTAGGAAGCAATGGCTTTGGTGGCAACATCCCCCTGTATTTCTCGAATTTGTCGAGCCTAAGCAATTTCGATGTCGAGGACAATCAACTTAGCGGACCCATACCTACGAGTTTGGGCAACTTGAAGAACCTCGCAGTCTTTATTATTCAGTTTAATCAGCTAACAGGGGAGACTTACAATTCGGAGCTCGGTTTTCTCTCTGCTTTATCTAATTGTCCCTCGCTGCAAGCCTTGTGGTTGGAAGGCAACCCGCTTCGTGGATTCATACCAGAATTTGTCAAAAATTTCTCCAGTTCCCTAGAAATTCTACATGCTCCTAATTGTCAAATAAGAGGTCGTATTCCCGAGGAAGTGGGTCTCTTGAAGAGATTGACTTTCCTAGATTTGGGCAATAATGCTATAGACTGCAACATCCCATCATCGATCGGAGGACTAGAAAGGTTGCAAAGGCTATATCTTGATAACAACCATCTTGAAGGACCGATCCCCGATGAGATATGCAACTTGACAGGTTTAGGAGAGTTGGTGCTCCGGCAAAATAGGATATCGGGATCAATCCCGAATTGCATTGAAAACCTTAGCAGCCTTCAAAATTTTCTCATAAGCTCGAATAACATGACATCGGTTATACCGTCTAGTCTGTGGAACCTTCAAGAACTCATCTTCCTCAATCTGTCACTCAATTCTTTCAATGGAGGACTACCGCTTGAAATAGGGAAGATGGGAGTTATAGTAAGCATCGATCTTTCTTGGAACCGACTTGCTGGTGCCATACCGAGTTCCATCCAAGAGTTTGAGAGCCTTGCTTCTCTCAACTTGTCAAGGAATTCATTTCAAGGATCGATACCACAATCGATCGGCCATCTCAAAGGGTTGGATTTCCTTGATCTCTCCTATAATGAGTTATCGGGCACGATACCAGAGTCCATGGAAGGACTTGTACATCTACAAACATTAAACTTGTCCTTTAATAAGCTATTAGGAGAGATTCCTAATGGTAGGCCCTTTGAAAATTTCTCAGCTCTCTCTTTCATTGGGAATGAAGCACTTTGTGGAAATGCGATTTTTCAAGTCCCACGTTGCAAAGTAAATGGAATGAAATCATCAAGGGACAAACGGCTCCATGTACTATACATTATTGTGCCAATTGTATCGGCTATACTTTTAGTCCTCGTCATTTGCTTGCTTAGAAAGCATGGGAACACCAGTAGAAAAGCTTTAGTTTTGATGGAGAACTTGCCAAGAATTGACCACCCGATGATATCATATAGCGAGCTTCGCTTGGCTACTAATAACTTCAGCGAAAGCAATTTGCTTGGAGTAGGAAGCTTTAGCTCTGTATATAAAGGGACTCTGGCCAACGGGATAGACATCGCGGTCAAAGTATTAAATCTCCATATTGAAGGCGTTTTGAAAAGTTTTGACGTAGAATGCAATGTTCTCCGTATGATCCGGCACCGCAATCTTGTCAAGGTGATCAGCACCTGCACGAATGCCAATTTGAGAGCTTTGGTGTTGCAATATGTGCCTTGTGGGAGCTTGGAGAAGTGGCTGTACTCCAATAACTACAACTTGGATCTCCATCAGCGAGTGAACATAATGGTTGACGTTGCAACGGCGATCGAGTATCTCCACTATGGCCAACGGGAACCCATTGTGCATTGCGATCTGAAGCCTAGTAATATTCTTCTAAACAAAGACATGGTCGCACAAGTTTGCGACTTTGGAATTGCCAAGATTTTGGCCGAGAACAAGCTTGAAACACAAACCCAAACTCTCGGCACGATTGGTTACATTGCTCCAGGTACATTTGTCGAATATTAGTTAATTCAAGCCTTTGATTGCCAACATAATGGTATAATGTAATAGAGATATATCAGCACTCGTATGCCTCTTGATCTTGTTACTTATGTCCCAAAAAGAAATAGATCAATTGCTGATGTGCTTATGTCACCAACTATGATGCTTGCAGAGTATGGCTTGGAAGGAAAAGTCTCGACAAAGGGAGATGTATATAGCTTCGGCATATTATTGTTGGAAGTGATTACTGGGAAGAAGCCAACCAATGAAATGTTCAATGTGGATATCAGCTTGAGGCAATGGGTAGGTGCAGCAATTCCAGAGAGAGTGCTTGAAATTACGGATAGCAAAATCCTTGGCACAAAGCATGAAGATCTGACGCTTTCGAAATTCAATAGCATAGTCCTATTGATACTAGAGTTAGGACTAGAATGTTCGAAGGACTTGCCCGAGGAAAGAATGGACATGAAAACTGTCATGTTTAAGCTCAACAAGATCAAGTTGTCACTTCCTTGAGAAGAAAACAAGGCCGAGAGCAGCTTAGAGAATTTGAACATAGCATTTTTATATTTTGTACTCAGTAATTTCATTTCTATTGCATTGTGTGTACAACTCTGCAAGACAGTTCCTATTCTTCTTTTAAGCTTTCTAGACCAGAGGAAAACAATTCAAAACGCGACTAGATCTGCAATCGAGAGTATAACTCACGTCCGACTTCATATGGTATAGCAGCTACCATGTTTTCTAAGTAAAGACTTTGTTTGAGAGTTGGTAGATTTGCCAATGACGAACATTGTTTCCTTGAAGCTCGATGTCTTCTCGCATCACGCCAGGCATAACCCATGAGCCTTGCGTGTCAAGCTGGGCAGGGCCAGGCCTTTCCAGCCCACATGCCAAGCCTGGGCCCGGTACCTATTTGGGCCAATTTCGATCACTTTTCATTTTTAAAATCTTCCTTTTATTTTCACAAAAAATACTTATAATTTATTTCAATCCAACAAAAGATTATTTTAACTTCTCCATATTGAAATTGTAAAGCGAAATCAAACTAAATGGAACAGACGGAAGCTTGGCCTTAAACAAAGAAAATATAGTTATCGTGCCTGCATTACACGCCTATACGATCATCTTCAATCCCATGCAACATCATGATGGATAGTAATAAGACTATCCTTTCAATTGCATGGAGAAATAAAATATCGAAAGTCATTTTCTAATTGTTATAATTCTTTTCCAAGAGGCAAACATCAAATAATATCTTCTTATTCTTACAATGATTAAAAGAAACATTTATTCAAGGGCACTATAGAAACGATAAAATATAGTAGGCCTTTTCTTTTGTCTATTATCTCTTTCTTTGGCTTGTTTTCTATTGTTCTCTTTCAAGTTTAATTACATTAAAATATTAAAGTAATACATAACTGAGGGCTAAATGGAAATAAAAAAGTGAGATAAAACTCATTTTTGACTTAAATATGTAGATGAAGGGCATTTTTTGTTTTGATCAGCAGAACAAAAGTTATAAATACGAATAGGGAAAATTACCAAAAAAGTCTTAAACCTATTACAATTGTGTCAATTTAGTCATAAACTATTTTTTTTGGCCAATTGAGTCATATATCATTTGCAATTGTGCCAGTTCAGTCCATCTGACAATTTTTTTAATAACATTTTATTTTTTATTTGTTTTATTAATTTTTTAAAAAATTTGAAAAATTTTCTTCCTCCTCCTTCTTCCTTTGGCTACGACGACCAACCAAAGGAGAGGGCTCGTAAATATTGGATAGTCCAAGGTAGGAATGTCATCGGTTCGGTTGATATCCAACCCCAACCGAAACACTACAGAAATGACCTAAGACCCAAATGGCATATAACCTGAGGGATTAGGTTTTGAAGGTTTTTTTTTTTTTTTTTTTTTTTTTTTTTGGTTATGTAGAGGTTAAGTTAAATATGTTTTTCTTAATCCCTTATGGGTTTACATCAAATATCTCCAAAGGCCTTGAATTCCAAAATGAATGCAGGTCAAGGAACTTGCCATCCCATAAGAATGCCAAACTTAGTCTAGTTCATCAACAAATTCAAGTACATAATTAATTCAACGTTGTCCAGAGAAAAACACACTTTTTTACAAAGAACAAAAGGGGAAGAAAGAAAACAAAAGCAAACAATCAACATTTTTGTCTCAATAGCAGACAATCAATCTTTGCTTAGCTAAGGCCATCCTGCAAGTAAGAAATGCATAAGACAACAATCATTAAGGGCGTGTTTGGTAACGATTTTGTTCCTAGGAACAATTTCTGATCAGAAATGATTCTTTTTTATTTTGTTCTCGAGAACAATTTCTAAGCATTTTAAGTCATTTGGTAACTGTCCAAAATTTCTAATTCTGGAATAGAATTGCGTTTGGTACCGTGCTCAAAATTTCTACTCCAAATAATTTTCTTTTAATTTTTAAATAATTTTTTCCTTTTTTTCTTTTCTTTTTTTTTCCTTTCTCTCCTATTCTTCTTCTTCAAGTGGCCAGTCGCCGATCCTACGACCGGCCAGACGAGGGTTGGCGACCTCACCGAAGCATCATCGGCCCTCGGCGAGGCTAGCCTTCATCGGTCGAGCCTCGCCAGTGGTTGGGCTTGCCTCCGGCGAGCTTGCCGGACCGGTTGCCAGTGACCGACAACGGTGGGTGGAGGACAGCGGATGACGGCGGACGACAACCGCGGCGGTGGCGATAAATGAAGAAGAATAAAAGGAAAAAAGAAGAGAATATGGGCTTGATTATTAGATTTGTTCCCGGGAACAAGAATCAACTTTTTTTTTATTCTTGATTCTGTTCCAAATCTACTTCCAGGAACAAAAAAAAAAAAGAAATTTGTTCTCGGGAACAAAAATGTGACATCCTGAAATTCGATCCTGTCTCAATAATATGAAATGGGCATTTCGTCGATGCATCTATGGTCATTCAACTCTGAGTAGGGCCCCTCATGAGTTAACTAATCTATTAGGTAAAGCCGTTAAGGGATATAAATGCGGCAGACTAGAGAATTTGATCGGAAATCGACTACTCGACCATAATAATCAGTAAGGGTCAATACGACACCGTTGTAATTGAATTGTGATCAGATATAGGTCAATTCGACGGAATCACATAATTGAATTGCGGGTGATTCCGCGTGATTGCGAAATTCGGGTCGAACAACACTAACCCGGTTTTCTATCGAAATTATACTCAGTACACGTAATTGAAACCTTGTGATTTTTACGACAACCGAGAGTCGCCTATAAGTTGAAGATGCACAAACGTGGATTGAAAATTATCGACCACAGGTCAAATGTGCTAAAATCCCTTAAAGCTACCCGATAGGTTAGGTTGTACTAAAATCACGTTCGATCGATTTTAACCACGAAATTGAATTCAGTTTCAGGAATCGGACGTTCGAGCGTGTCACGATTCATTTATAGGACGTCGTCTCATCTTTTGGAGAAATTTTGTCAAGTCCGGGATTTTTTTGGAAAAATCGATTTTGGACAAAAAAGAGAAAAAATGGAAATTCGGATGGGAGGTTAATGGTGTTGTTTGGCTGCCCAAAAATAGCTTAATTAAGGAAATTAGAGGTATTTTCTTAGTGGTTGGGCTCTTGACTTTGGTGGCACAAGAATTTTGGGGCATTTCATGAGTGGATTGAATATTTCTAAAGGCTTGGCATTGGTTGATGCTTTGACTAATTGGTTTCCCCCTCTCTCTCTCTCTCCTTTCCTCTCTATTTCTGCATGCGTGAACCATCTCTGCAGCACCCAGCCAGCTTCTTTCTTCCCCCTTCTGCTCTTTCTTCTTCTCGTCATCCCTCACATCTCCTCCTTTTTCACCTCTCCACCTTGTTGCCATCTTCATTTCTGCATCCCATTCAACACCCGTGTCCAACAAGCTCCACGCTAGCAGCTCCTTCATCTTTTTGTTGCCACCACAACACCACCGTCCACTTCACCATCTCCATGCCATAGCCAACAAACCCCACTGCTCCAACAACCACCGGAGCTCCATCACCTATCCGTTTCACACCACCACCAGCCCACCAGCTGCACCCTACAGCCCCTAAGCCAAGCCGAACTCTCCCCCTTGGCCAAGAGTTCGTAGGGCCGTTTCCACCACCGGTTAGGTCTCCAGTCGAGTCACGGTAGACTCGGGTTCTCGCTGCCGTCGCGTTGCCGTCGTCATGAGCACACCGCCGTCGAATTCTGGTGAGTTAACTCCCTAATCCTTGATTAGGTTGTTAATTGCGCTCAAGGGGTTAGATTAGTGCTAATTAGCTTAGTTAAATTAGTATTAAGTTATATTAGCCTTAAGATGGATTAGTATTAATCTAGTTTGGTTAGATTAGCATTAATATGGATTAGTGTTAATCTAGTTGATTGGATTAGTACTAATGAGGGTGATTTAGCTTGGTTTAGTGGATTTCACCTAGACCAGTTTGCTGGAGGCTTGCCATTTGCCATTTTTGTGGGGAAAAATGTGCTACGATTTTGAGGTCACTTCCTTATTGAGAAATGTTCTAGACATCTTCAGCTATGACATATATTTTACTCAATATTTTATGAATTTAAAAGGATGATATTTCAGATTTGTTATTTGCAAAATAGAATCTCGGATTATGCTGGAAATAGTGACATTTTGGTGTTTACTGGATTTTTATCAACTCTTAGGGTTCTATTTTCGAAATAATTTCTTCAAAAAAAGTTGTTCATCACATATTTTAGTTTAAAATAGTCAAATTTCAGATCAAACGGACAAGATTTGGATATCGAACCAAACCGATTTTCGAAAACAGACTTTCTGGACACGGACACAGTTTTTGTAATGGTTTGGGCGATTTAATTCTCTCATTATAGAAATATTTGTGGTCTAGGTGTCTTCATGAAAAATGTTTTTCTAAGTGTCCTTTATAACATATTCAAATTTGAGAATTTTCTAAACTCATTTGGTTAAGTTTCTAGAATTAAACTTGGAGGTGCATGAGTGGCCCGATTTCTACCAGTTAGGGCTGATAGTGGTTTTGTGGTTGTTCTTGGTATCTAGCTTGCTAGATAATGTATATTTGATGATTCGGTTGATGCTTGGCATGCTGAGAACTCATGTGTGATATCACGAGGTTGATTGCTCTATGTTGGTTGTTTATTACTATTGCAAAAGGTGACCTTATGGACTATCAAAAAGAAAGTAAATGAGGTGTTGGATCTGGACACCAAAACTTATTTGCTCAATAAAACAATGAAATTTTAAACTAGGTACATGCAAAGTTTGACGGATTAATTTTGAGTACGTGAGCACCTACGAATTTATTTCTAAAATTTTTGAACAAAAAAAAGGGTTACTAAAGCTTAGTTCCAAAAAGAGGTGGTTGGAAAAGAAAATAGAAAATAAATTAGGTGTCGGGTTTGGACGCCAGATTTTATGTGCTCAATAAAACAAGGAGATTTTATACTAGATGCTTGCAAAGTTTGGCCGGTTAATTTTAAATACGTGACCCCGTACGAATTTATTTCGGAAGGTTTTGAACAAAAAAAAAAGGATTGCAAGGTTTATTGTTTTGAAAGGAATTTTTGGTATTCTTGGCTAATGAGGAAGATAAGAAATGGGTTGATTGAGGGTGTGCTCGTGTGATCACCTAATAAACTGATGCGTATGAATATGCGACATAATGAACCTATCCTGATGTGTATGAATATGCGGGACAATGCCTGATTAAGTTCGGATGCCTCACGTCAACGGATGCTGGTCGCGGTGGAGGTTGGGCCAATGCTCCTGTGTGGAATGTTGTCCTGATGCATATGAATACATGGGATGATGCCATGCCCGACGTAGCAGGACAACGCCCGGTTATGTCGGATGACCGCCGATTGTTGAGTTGGCTGTGGCCGATGGGTCATAATAACTAGAACACGCCTGAGTGGTTGTGATAGTTGCGCCTGATTATGGGACAAAATTATGTGGCAAGTATGCGCCGAGGCGCGGTAAGTTCTGTATGGTGTGTGCTTAGGACCGCCTTCGAGGCGAATTTGCGTCCTAATCGAGGCTTAGGGTTTTGATTCGCTGAGATTTTATCTCACCCTGTTGTGAGATAACCTTTTTCAAGGCCGTAGCATGGACATCTGCTAAGTGCGGATGTGGTGGGCGCAAGATGCAACACCTTTTGGCTGGCCCTACCATTAGCGAAGTTTGGGGTGACCCTGATCCCTGAGGATTTTGAGAGGGTCAATTGAAAGTTGCCATTGTAAGGATTTGTAAATCATTAAATTTCCTAGGGACAACAGTGGTTAAATGAATAAGTTATTTTCGGAACCTTTTGTGGTGTGTTTTACTATCCCAATTGTTTCTGATGATTGGTCGAGGTTTATTTAATTCACTTCTGCATGTACATAATAAGAAAGGGTCGGAAATGCATCATGGGAACGTCGCAATTTAATCGACGGCCGAAGGATGTGCACACGCTCAGGGTTTAGGGCATGACATCCCCGCCCGAAGTGGTATCAAAGCTAGTCAATGTCTAGAGTGATAAGGTGCGATGAGTCTTAGGATAGTTAGCTAGGAAAGACATTTTCCTTACGCTGATGCTTGTGATTGATTGATTGTTTTATGCGGGTTGTTCAAATTTATGATTCTTTGTTGGAATTGCAAGGCATGTTACGCTATAAAGATCATGCAAAATGAGCAATCCTGACTAGAGAGCCCCTCGGAGACGGGTTTTAGTAGCTGTGACAAGTGCCAGAGGGAGGGCACCGAGATGAGTGAGTATTAGAGGTAGAGCGTCAGCTCAAGCTAGTATCGGAAGTAGAGTACCGCCTCTGGCTGGTACTAGGAGAGGAGCACCAGGCGATCCTAGGTAGGATGGGATCGTTCAGGCGCTAGAGACTCTAGGGAACAGAAAATGACCGAGTTCCAACATCTTCGTTAGGGTTTGATGTCAGTGGACCAATACAAGGCAAAGTTTGCATAGTTGTCTAAGTATGCACCAAGACTAATTGAGGACCTAGTGGCTAGGACAAAGAGGTTTTGGGATAATTTAAAACTAAACATTGAAAGTTAGTTGGTGCCTCTGAACCTGAAGGATAAGCAAGCTTAGGATAGTGCACTACTAGGATGGGTGACCTCCTGGGATAGTGCCTATCTATGCGCCAGAGGATAAAACCGTGAGGCTTAGTATGTGATAGGCCAAAGCGGATAATATCTCTGTGAGTTAGTCCCTATAGAAATAGGACCCCTTTAGTAGGTGTGTAGCTCTGGGCAAACCAGGCGAAGGCTGGTGGGCCTGTAACAACCCAGTCCAATGAGGGTGGGGAGTGACTGCTGAGGCCAGAGGGCCTAGACAAGGCGTGGCTCCTGGCAGGCTTCTAAGATGGTGAAGGGGGCAAGAATGAATTGGACTATGCACTGAACAGGAGGGGCAATGTTTCTGGGATAATTTATCAGAGTGGCGCAATAGAAGTATGATTAAGCTTGTAGAACTTCGATTTATTGGAATGAGGTTGGAGAAAGGAGGAGCATCTTGCTGTAATGGATTGTTATTGTGAAGTAATTAAGTTTAAACCGTTAGCGGGTGGAAGTTTGAATTTGTTAAGAATCGAGGAGGACCCTCGATTACTTTAATTTTGTCCCTTAAGGCAACCCGGTTACTGGATGTGGGTTGCCAAGGTTATTTGGCAACCTTAGTTGGTACGTTAGTTGAGGAGTCAATAATAGAGGACATCGCCATACAAAAGGACTTTGCATTGGACATATATGCTGAATTGTACGTGCGATAGAGAGTTCATCTTTATTGAGTGCCAGTGACGATCACGTCAGATCGAGACCCGAAGTTCGTGACAGCTTTTTGGAAGAGTTTACAAACTGCCTTTGGAACAAAGCTGCAGTATAGTACGGCCTATCATCCGTAGATGGATGACCAGTTTGATAGGACAATTCAAACCCTCGAGGACTTGCTGCAAGCTTGCATGTTGGACTTCAAAGGAAGCTAGGAAGAACAGCTTCATCTAGTTGAGTTTGCTTACAACAACAGTGTCGCGACCTACCCTCGGGGGGAGGGAACAGATTTAGGGGTATCGCCTAATGGACGGGCCTAAGGCTCATGATTTGACGCGGGCTCTTCCAAGCCCATACCCCGCGTGACATTGGGTTATTCTTTAGGAATTTTGCACAAAAGGAGTCGCCACAAGCCTATTGGGGTCGGCTAGAAACCAAGTGAGGCATGGGAGTGTGCCTCACTTTCTATGCAACTAGAGAATCTAGGGTCGGGGTGTGGCACCCCCGAATGGCCCCCGATCCGTTAGGGTCGCCACACATCACTACCTTTTTCTTGACCTGGAAATCGATTTCTCTGATATCATAAGATTTCAATAAGTTCTTGAGTTCTGGGGGTCTATATCTTTTATTTTTTATTGGTCCCAGCGCAAAACATGGCGGAAGCGTATCCAACAACTCCTTGTCCTATATTCAGGAATGATGCACACCAACTAAACATTTTATAAGTTAAAGCCGAACACTTTTTTTATTTACATAATCCTGATAGACATCATCAGTCGGTACATCAAAATTTGCCATGGTTTCCTACACCCGGCTATACTTCAAAAGTGGTTTGACGACCTCAGCAACCACTTACTAAATGTCCATCTTGCAATGCCGGCGTTCCAAAAGTTTCCTTCCTCTACTGTTCTCTTTCTTGTGGTCACACCCAGTTAGTTGGTCCGTTTGCTACTGGCGGTGGCATCAGGGGCAACTTGTCTAGTCTGAAATGTTAGTCCCCAAACGGGGTGAGTACAGCCACTCAGCAGTAAAAGATTCATCAATCTATGTCAAGCAGTACCATCAATATCTAGATTCATGCAGGATAGACAAAACAGGTAATCAAAGGATAAATGTGCATCAAAATCATGAAATTCTTCAATGCAATGGCAAATGCAATTTAAAAAAGAATCAAGATGCATCATGTCCAGTTACCCAAGTCCCGATCATAGGGCCAAACCGTGATGACATGTCCCATTCCATGCCATACAAATTTAGTCCTATAACTAGACCACACTCACACTTAGTAGAATCCTCCGTTTTATCATTCAAAAGTTTCATCCCCCTAGAGAACCAATGTTTGCGTCCCTCCGGGCATTCGCATACACCCTGGCATCACGAAAGCCTCCGGCATTCAACCACTAGGGCCACCGAGCATCCGGAGCATATCACACCTCCAGGCATCTCGTACCCCACCTGACATCACAAGGAAACCCTCCGAGACTCACCATGAGAATGGTTATCTCGGCCCTCCGGATTTACGTACCGACTAGCATACAACCGGGCATCCCGAAGCTCCTAGGGAAAAACCTCCGGCATTCAGCCACTAGGGCCACCGGGCATCCACAAGGCATTGACTCATTCGATCCTTTGGGCCTCCCGACTCCCGGGGCATCGTTGACTCGAGGGTCCAATGGTAACAATTAATATCTTAATTTCCAAAAACATATTCAATGCTATGACAATTGGAAATCACATGAGTTTTATTGAAGTCTTCGCTATTGAAAGCCAAAAACCATAATATCCAATAACAATTCAAGATGCACTCACTTTTCGGAGCAAATTCGGAGTAAACAGATCAAAAATCAGAATGCACGGTTTTAATAAAATTTTGGAAAAATCCCTAAATGAACTCAGAAAATTCTAAATTTTTGGTATGTTATAGATGAGACTTAAAGGAAGAAGTTTCATGAAGAACACTAAGCCAAAATAGTTATTTATAAAGAGTAACGACTTTCGCAACTCGGTTCCAGATTTTCTATAATATAGGATAGTTAGTATTTAAAAGCTCCAAAGTTCTGCAACACCAAAAATCCAGAATTATAGTATAAACCAAGTGCAACCAAAACTTTGAAGGAATGTCAAATCCACGTAGGCAGAAACATTTCGTAAAAATCAAGATTTTTAAGCACTAAATCGATCATGATCAAATTCATGGTTTCATCCCCGAAATACCTTCGAAACTCACATGCATGGACTTCAATCATTTTCAAATTTCATAAGTTCATAATCTCCGTATAAAACAGTTCGTGTATAAAGCCAAAAATTTTCTGCAATACCAAGGTCAGTAACTCACGGGTCTACAAAACAAAATTTGACCATAAACAGTACGTACTTCTCTCCCGCTTTAGGTTTAAATTCGTGGTTACTAAAAAAAAAAAAAAACAACATTCAGCTTTCAATTTCAATATTTCCTCAAGTCTACTTCCACTACACTAGACAATCACAGCATGCACAACATAGATTGATGAACTTCTACTTGCCTCAATTCCTAGCTTGATCGGCCAACAAAAACAGAAACTTGGGACTTCGAACACGGCTCAATCGGTGGCGAAGACGGGCAGCGTCAATGGCAGCAGCTCGAGCACGACCACGGACTCTCTCTCTCTCACTCAAACTCTCCCTCTCTCTCACTCGCGGTTCTCTCCCTCTCTCTCGCTGTTTTGCCCGGTCACTCTCTCTTCCCTCTTTTAGAGCTTTTCCTCGATTCACCGCTTGTTGACTGTCCTAGTCAACAAAGAAATGCGGTGGCTTCATTGATCGAAGACAGCCGGGCGGGACGTGTAATTCAGCATGTCATTCGGTTGACAACTCCCCCCCCCACCCTCCTTTCCATGCACTGACGTGTCCGTTAATGGGTGCCTCTCGGTCAATTGTTCTTCATTTGTTGACCAGCGGACGTGACTCCTTCTTCGCTGGCCACCTAGAAGCAACGTGGCCTTTTGGTCAACAATCTTCAAAGTTTGTTGACTCCTCTTGGCGACAAATAAAAAGAAGATGCGGAGTCACTTGGGCCAGCAATTAATGGCCGCATGGTGGTCGAGATAACGTGTACTGGAAATTCGGTTAGTAGGGTATGAATGTAGGTGGAAGAAGGTCTCAATCGTGATGCTACACAGGGATAATTTTCGACGGTCAGACCATTACCAAGAGTAACGTATTGGTCCAACAATAATACTAATCGATGTTCGTAAATTGCACCGATGATATAGTCCGACAATACTTCCATCGGCCAGTCACGGACCGTCACATATTCGAGGGTCATCAAAATTTCTGGATGCCACACGGGGACTTGATTACACTAATTGACCAATTAGTGCCCTTTCGGTACCTAAACTTGTTCATTTTATTTTTGTCAAGTAATTTGGATTGATTTTATATTTATCCACTAACATATGAGGTGATCATGCAAGTGCGCAATCATTAAAGTAACAATCATAGCTATCAAAATCCTAATTGCAACAAAATTAACACATGAAGCTAAACAATTACAAACATAATTAAACATGTAAATCAAACATGCAATATAATCAAATCACGAGCAAGTAAAGGCGTAATTATACTAAAAAGGCAATACATAGAAATTCCTAACAAAACCCCATCACTTTTGGATTTTCGAAATTTTTTTAATTTTTTATAAATTTTTTTATAGAAAAATATTTTTTAATTTTTTAATTTTTTATAAATATTTTTTAATATTATAATATTATAATATATTGAAAACGAACCTGGTCGAATCCCCGGGTTGGGTCCGATCTAACTTGACCTGTGTTCGGCCCGGTTGGCGCAGATCGGGTCCGGTCGATTCGGTCCAGCAGAGCCCAAGTGGGCCCGGCTTGGGCCCAGCCCAAGAGGTCCTCCTCCTCTTTTTTTAAAACAAACCAGGCCCACAAACCCACACTACACTAGCCTAAGCCCACAAGTAAAAACAGCCCAAACCCAGCCCGATTCACCTAAAACCCTACTCGTTTCTTTGACTCGGTTTGTACCTCCTCTTTAGGGCTCTATGTTGACGGCGGCGGCGGCGACGCGGCGCGCGGCGGCGACAGGTGCAGCAAGTCGCGCAGCAAAAATGGGTAGGGCTGCTAGCATTAGCGGCGTCCAGCGAGGCAGCAAACCGGCAATGCGGGCTCCTGTGGCGTCGGGCAGCAGTAGAAGGCTCAAAGCAGATCTGCTGGGCGTCGAAGCAGATCTGTTGGGCGCCGGAGCAAGACCTGTTGTTGTCGGAGGCTGCGAGCAACGAGCGAGGAAGGCCGGCGTCGCAGGGGCTACAACGGCAAAGGAGCAGGGACGTCGCGGCTTCAAAGCTCGGAGGCACTCGAGCTTGGCTGCGACATGCAGGGTGACGATGGCAGGGCGGTGTTCGTGGGTGAATAGGCGAGATAGGGCACGGTGGAGACTGGCGAAGGCGCGGCCAAGAGCAGCAACGCGGAGGCACAGGCCAATGCGAGGCTTACTCGACAGTGGAGCGACGACCGGCTCAAATCTACCGTTGTCAAGGCTCTCGAGCGTGAGGTCAGAACATCGGTGGTGTCACGGGGGAAACGAGCGGTGGCGAAGCAGCGATACAGACTGAGGGCGGCGGCAGCTCGAATTGCGTCAGGTGCCGGGCGGAGGTGGATGCGCGAACTGCAGGCGAGTTAGGGCGCGGCGGTGGTGGTGCGGTGCTTGCGGACGAGCGGCTCCGCCGTGAGGCGGCCGGCGCAGCGAAGGCTTCGAGCGGCCGCGGGGTGGAGCTGCTGCGAGTTCTATCTCTCTGTTTTCCTCTCTCTGGTTTTTTTCTTCTTTTTTTTTCCTTTCCTCCGTCTTCTCCCTCTCTTTTGCTTCTGTTGTCCCTTTTGCAGATCCCCCGCGTTCGTTTTTCCCCCTCCCCCACTAGGGTTTGAGCATGAGGAGGAAGAAGCGGCTTAGGCCGGGCCAAGGCGAGATCCGGCTCGGCCCTCCACATTTTCTTCTTTTTTTTCTCTTTTTTTTTGGTTGTTTTTGTTTTTGTTTTTTTAATGACTAATTCCTAAATTTTGTACACGATTAAGTCCTAAATAAAATTGTAAAATTTAGGTGTCAACAAACAGTTATCAGCAAAGTATTAAGACGGCACCATTTGAAGTGTTGTATGGCAGAGCTTGTAGAACTCCAGTTTGTTGGGATGAAGTTGGGGAGTGTAAGATTATTGGCCTTGAGTTGGTTCAGCAGTCAGTCGATGCCGTCAAGGTTATTTGTGAAAGACTTAAGACCGCTCAGAGTCGTCATAAGAGTTATGCTGATAAGCGGCGAAGACCATTGGAATTCCAAGTTGGTGAGCACGTATTCCTTAAAGTGTTACCAATGAGGGGTACTTTGCGCTTCGGCAAGAAATGGAAGTTAAGTCTGAGGTACGTCAGTCCCTTTGAAATTTTGGAGCAAATAGGGACTTTGGCGTATCGTCTCGCATTGCCGCCAAGACTTACTCAAGTGCATGACGTCTTCCACGTGTCAATTTTAAGGAAGTACGAGCTTGACCCGACCCATGTTATGAATTTCAAGGAATTAGATGTGGACGAGAGAGTGTCGTACGTGGAGAGACCAGTTCGGATAGTGGATCGAAAGGAGCAAGTGCTACGCAACAAGACGATTCCGTTGGTTAAAGTGGTCTAGCAATACCACAAAACATAAGGAGCCACATGGGAAAGTGAGGAATCAATGAGACGTCAATACCCCCACTTTTTTTAAGAAGGATTGTAATGGTTTAAATTTTGAGGACGAAATTTTTATAAGAAGGGAATAGTTGTGACATTCGAAAATTCGACCTCGTCTCGATAATATGAAATAGGCATTTCGTCGACGTGCCTATGGCCATTCGACTCTAAGTAGGGCCCCTCACGAGTTAACTGATCTATCAGGTGAAGCCGTTAAGGGATATAAGCGCGATAGACTAGAGAATTTGATCAGAAATCGATTGCTCGACCATAATAATCGGTAAGGGTCAATACGATACTGTTATAATTCAATTGTGATTGGATATAAGTCGATTTGACGGAATCACATAATTGAATTGTGGGTGATTCCGCGTGATTGAAAAATTCATGTCAAACGACACTAACTCGGCTTTTTATCGAAATTATACTCGGTACACATAATTGAAACCTTGCGATTTTCACGACAACCGAGAGTCGCTTACGAGTCAAAGATACACAAACGTGGATAAAAAATTATCAACAACGGGTCAAACGCGCTAAAATTCCTAAAATCGCGCTAAAATTCCCAAACGCGATTAAGTTGTACTAAAATCGCGTTTGGTCGATTTTAACCACGAAATTGAATTCGGTTTTGGGAACCGGACATTCAAGCGTGTCACAATTCATTTATAGGACGTCGTCTCATCTTTCGGAGAAATTTCGTCAAGTCCGGGATTTTTCAGAAAAATCGATTTCTGACAAAAAGAGAAGGAAAATGGAAATTTGAATGGGAGGTTAATGGTGCTATTTGGCTGCCTAAAAATAGCTTAATTAGAGAAATTATAGCTATTTTCTTAGTGGTACGGCTCTTGACTTCGCTGGCACAAGACTTTTGGGGCATTTCATGAGTGGATTGGATATTTCTAAAGGCTTGGCATTGGTTGATGCTTTGACTAACTGGTCCCCCCCTCTCTCTCTCTCTCCTTTCCTCTCTATTTCTACATGCGTGAACCATCTCTGCAGCAACTGACCATCCAACACCCGTGTCTAGCAAGCTCCACGCCAACAGCTCCATCTTCACAATTCCCCATCCATCTTCCTGCACGCCACCACCAACAGCTCCTTCATCTTCTTGTTGCCACCACAACACCACCGTCTACTTCACCATTTCCACGGCACAGCCAACAAACCCCACTGCTCCAGCAACCACCGAAGCTCCATCACCTATCCGTTTCACACCACCACGAGCCTGCTAGCAGCACCCCGCAGCCCCCAAGCCAAGCCAAACTCTCTCCCTTGGCCAAGAATTCGTAGGGACGTTTCCGCCGCTAGTTAGGCCTCTGTTCGAATCATGGTAGACTCGGGTTCTTGCTGTTGTCGCATTGCCGTCACTGTGAGCTCGCTGCCATCGAATTCTGGTGAGTTAACTACCTAATCCTTGATTAGGTTGTTAATTGCGGTTAAGGGGTTGGATTAGTGCTAATTAACTTGGTTAAATTAGTATTAAGTGATATTAGCCTTAAGATGGATTAGTGTTAATCTAGTTTGGTTAGATTAGCCTTAATATGGATTAGTGTTAATCTAGTTGGTTGGATTAGTACTAATGAGGGTGATTTAGCTTGGTATAGTGGATTTCTCCCGAATTAGTTTGTTGGACGCTCGCCGTTTGCCATTTTTATGGGGAAAAATGTACTGCGATTTTAAGGTTATTTCCCTCTTGAGAAATGTTCTAGACATCTTCAAATATGACATATTTTACTCGATATTTTAGGGATTTAAAAGGATGAGATTTCAGCTTTGTTATTTGCAAAACAGAATCTCGGATTATGCTGGAAACAGTGACCTTTTGGTGTTTACTGGATTTTTATCAACTCTTAGAGTTCTATTTTCAAAATATTTTTTTCACAAAAGTTGTTCATCACATATTTTAGTTTAACATAGTCAAATTTCAGATCAAACAAACAAGATTTGGACATCAAACCAATGGAAAACCGACTTTCTGGACAAGGACACAGTTTTTGTAACGGTTTGGGCGATTTATTGCTCTCATTCTAGAAATATTTGGGTCAATATGTCTGCATAAAAAATGTTCGTTTAAGTGTCCTTTATAACATATTCAAATTTGAGAATTTTCCAAACTCGTTTGATTAGGTTTTTGGAATTAAACTTGGAGGCGTGCGAGTGGCCCGGTTTCTGCCGGTTAGGGCCGGTAGTAGTTTTATATGTTCAATAAAACGAGGAGGTTTTATACTAGATGTGTGCAAATTTTGGCGGGTTAATTTCAAATACGTGACCCCATATGAATTTATTTCGAAAGGTTTTGAAAAAAAAGGGGGGGATTGCAAGGTTTATTGTTTTAAAATAAATTTTTGGTATTCTTGGCTAATGAGGAAGATAAGAAATAGGTTGATTGAGGGTGTGCTCGTGTGATCACCTAATACCCTGATGCATATGAATATGCGGGGTAATGAACCCGTCTTGATGCATATGAATATGTGGTATGATACCTGATTAAATTCGGATGCCCCATGCAATGGATGCCGGTCATGGTGGAGGCCGGGCTGATGCTCTTGTGTAGAATGTTGTCCTGATGCGTATGAATAGGCAGGATGATGCTATGCCCGGCAAAGCAGAACAACGCCCAGTTATGCTGGATGACCGTGAGTTGGCCGTGGCCGATGGGTCATAATAACTGGAACACACCTAAGTGGTTCTCATAGTTGTGTATGATTATGAGACAAAATTGTGTGGCACGGTATGGGACGTGTCATCACGGTTTAGCCTTATAATTGAGACCCATGTGATTGAAATGATGTGTTCTAGTTATTAAACTACGCTTGCTACACTGATGATGGTATATATGTTGAGCTAACGTGTAGGTACGCGCCGAGGCAAGGTAAGTTCTGTATGTATGTGCTTAGGACTGCCTTCGAGGAGAATTTGCGTCCTAATCGGGGCTTAGAGTTTTGACTCACTGAGATTTTATCTCACCTCGTCATGGGCTAACCTTTTTCAGGGCTGTAGCGTGGAGATCTATTGAGTGCTGATGTGGTGGGCGCGAGATGCGACACCTTTTGGCTAGCCCTGCCATTAGCGAAGTTTAGAGTGACCCTAATCCCTAAGGATTTTGAGAGGGTCGATTGGAAGTTGCCAGTGTAAGGACTTGTAAATCATTAAACTTCCTAGGGACAACAGTGATTAAATGAACAAGTTGTTTTCGGCAACTTTTGTGGTGTGTTTTACTATCCCAATTGTTTCTGATTGGTCGGGGTTTATTTAATTCACTTCCGCATGTGCATAAAAGAAAGGCGACACGTCTTGGGAACGTCGCAATTTAATCGATCGCCGAGGGATGTGCGCGCGCTCGGGGTTCGGAGTATGACAAATTTTTGTACCAAATACGATTCTGTTTCAAAACTACTCTTGGGAACAAAAGAATAGAATCTCTCACTGTTTGGATGGTTACCAAACAAGCCCTAAGTGCCTAATGCAAGATATGAAGAAGTAAATTCTCAACTAAGGCACAACTCCGAGTTATTGCCTTCCCCCACTTCACTCTTTTTCTGTCTCACCCTGAACCCCGAGTGTGCGAACATCCCTCAATGTCAATTAAAAATGCGACATCCCAGGACGCACCGCCGACCCATTCTTTTTAACTTTCAATTAAACGCATGCGGAAGCAACTCAAATAAACACCTAGGCAATCAACAAAACAGGGATAGTAAAATACAACAAATGATTTCCAAAAGCCGCACCTTTATTTATCCACTTGTTAACCCACAGAGTTTAACATTTACATGCCTACAACAAAGTGCAACTCCTACACAACCTATGAGCAAAAAGGGTCAGAAAGATCAGGGTTAACTCTAACTTCACTAACGGCAAGGCCAGCCAAAAGTGTCGCATTTCGTGCCAACCATAACTGCACTTAGTAGTTCCCCACGCTACGACCCTGAAAATAGTTAACAACAACGGGGTGAGATATAAATTTCAGCAAATTAATAGCCTAAACCTTGATTAGGATGCAAATTCGCCTCGAAGATAGCCTAAGCATGCGACGGCATACAATCTTACCTCACCTTGGCATACCCCTGCATATTAGTACATCACATGGCAATATTAGTGCAACACACATAAATGATAATCAGATCACAATCCATAATAGCCAAACACACTATCAAACAAACGTGTTTCAATTATTACGACCCCTTGGGCCACGGTCAACACAAGAGTCAACGGTCTTCCGGCATGACCGGGTATCATCCCACCCCATCAGACACAACATCATCTAGAATCCCCACCTAGACGACATTACATAAAGGGAGCATCGGTCCGGCCTCAACCGCGATTCGGCATCCGGACACCCACCGGGCATTCGATAAAAATCAGGCATTGCCCCCAAACTCCTGTTAGATGACAGGTTCATTTAAATGACCACACAAGCACACCGACAATCAAACCAAATATTATTTCCATCAATTAGCCCAGAACAAAAGAATTTATTTTCAAATAATCAACTTTTGCAATTTTTCCCACTTAAAAATCTCAGTAAAATATTCGTACATTGTCGCGTATATGAAATCAACTCGTCAAATTTTGCACACTTCTATTTTAAAATCCCATTATTTTATTTAGCACGTAAAATTTGGCGTATGAACCCGACACCTCATATTTTTCTATTTTCTTGCCTATAACCCTTTTTGAAAATAATAATTAAAATTTACAATTGGGCAATCAATAACATAACATCACACGTGCAAACAACCGAAATTACACACAATCTCATCCAGAAAAACGAGTATAAAATTCTACTTAACAGCTAATCCGTCATTAATTACACTAATCGCGATTAATTAAGCTAATCACGATTAATTAAACTAATTACGATTAACTAAACTAAAATCGATTAATTAACCTAACTATAGTTAATTAAAAATTAATCGATGTTAACTAAAATAATTATGATTAATTAAATAAATAATGATTAAATAAATTAAACTCAATTAATTAATCTAACCACAATTAATTAATTTGTGATTACCTAAACTAATCACAATTAAAATTAATCTAAACAATCCTTAATCGCAGTTAAGGCTAACTAACATTTACTAATATCAACCGCCTTTAATACTAAACTAATCTATCCCTAAACATAATTAACGCTTGAATCCATGATTAGAAGGTTAACTCACGGATTTCCGGGGACAGCGAGCTCGCAGCAACAACGGCGTGACGGCGACGAAAACACAAGGCTCACGACTTGAATGAGAACTCAACAGTGGTGGCGGCGGTTCCTCATACCCACGACCAAAGGGGGGGCTCGGCTTGGGCGGTGGTCGGGCAGCTTGAGATGAGGACGACGTTGACGGCACGGCAAATGGCATGAGGGATGCGGGCGGTGGCTTGCGGTGGTGAGCGGCGGCATGGATGGCGTGAGGAAGCAAGCGGCGGCAAGAGGCAGTGACGGTGGTGCCAAAGATGGTGGTTCGGCAGTGAGGACAATGAACAACACGGCTCCAAGCAGCGGACGGAGGTGGCATGAGATGGTGATGGTGATGGTGGTGTAGTGGTGGAGATGGGGTGAAGATGATGATGGATGGTGAACGTGGGGGAGAAAAGGAGGAAGGAAATGGAGGCTGGTCGACAGAAGGAAGGGAGAGAAATGGCGTGGGGAAGGAGAGAAAAGAGAGAAGAGGGAGAAGAAAAAGGAAAAAATAAAAAGAAAAGGGGTGCAAAAGGTAGCATGAGGGAGGAGAGAAAGAGAGAGAGAGAAAGGGGGTGGATGGGACTTGGCAGAAGAGGGAAGGGGGTGGCAGAGGGTAGCGTGTGGGGAGGAGGAGAGAGAGAGAAGAAGACAAACGGGGATGTCACATTTTCTCTTTTCACTTGTTCAATGAGCGCACTTAAAAGAAAAGCCCAATTGTATCATACTATCATTTAAGGATAAGTAATTTATGCAAGAATACATTTCACCAAATTGGTATCAAATTATAACGCACTTTAACAACTAACAAAACGTAGAAAATCTTGCAATTGGCTGTGAAATTTATAGTTTAATGATATGCCTTACATGAACCTAAGCCCCCTCCCAAAAGTAGTATGGCGTGCTTCTCAATTCATCAAACTGCAAATGAATATGAAGATATGACACTATATAAAGGTTTGAAGGCTAGAGCTCTTTCTACTCATCCATTCTTGAAAATAGAAGAGCCAAGTCTCTCAAGGTTTCTGGTACAACTTGATGACACTGCTCGTGAATTTTAATTGAAGTTTCAACGAGTCAGGGCATTCTTTTCCATGAGGAAACAATGCAATATCTCATTGACAAAATTTCGAGTTGTATAAGTAACAATATGGGTTAAGAAATAATTTTATCATCCCAACACACTGGTGTCCTATATACTCTGCCATACAACGCTTCAAATGGAGCCATCTGGATGCTCTGCTGATAACTGTTGTTGTAGGCAAATTCCACCAGGTGAAGTTGGTCTTCCCAACTTCCCTTGAAGTCTAGCACAAAAGCTCTCAGCATGTCCTCGAAGGTTTGAATTGTCCTCTCGGACTAGCCATCCGTCTAAGGATGATATGCCATACTGTACTGAAGCTTTATACCTGGAGCACTTTGCAAGCTCTTCCAAAAAGCGGCAGTAAACCTTGGGTCTTTATTTGACGTTATCGTAACCGGAACTCCATGCATTCGAACGACTTCACGCACCCCATGTCTGCGTGTCTATCCAGACTGAGGTCCTTTCGAACTGCAATGAAGTGAGCCGACTTTGTCAATCTGTCGACTACCACCTAAATTGAATCATTTCCTCTCTGACTCCTCAATAGTCCGATCACGAAATCCATCGTGATATGCTCCCATTTTCATTTTGGGATAGCAAGAGGTTGCAGAAGTCCTCCCGGCTTGCAGTGCTGAGCTTTCACTTGCTGACATGTCAAACACTTGGTGACATGCTTGGCGATATCCGCCTTCATATTTGACCACCAATAGTGTTGACGCAGATTTTGGTACATCTTAGTACTTCTAGGATGAATGTTGTAACTGCTAAGATGTGCTTCAGATAAAATATCCTCTCTAAGCTCCACATTGTCAGGTACAACCAAACGTCCTCGGAACCTTAATGTTCCATCATCAGAGATCTGAAAATCAGCATTTCTTTTCTCAGTGTCCTCTTGAAGAATTTTCTCTTAGACATCCAGTTCAATTCTGAGGATGGCCATAAGACTCGAAAAGTGGCCTACCTCAAACTTGAATACCGAATCTCGAGCTCTCTCGATTAGATTCCACTCCTTTATCAATATGTGAGCCACTGAAGACTTCCGACTCAAAGCATCGACGACCTTGTTTGCCTTTCCCGAGTGATATAAGATATCACAGTTGTAGTCTTTCAGCAATTCCATCCATCTGCGTTGTCTCATGTTCAACTCCCTCTAAGAGAACATATACTTTAGACTTTGATGGTCTGTGAAGATTTGAAATTTTTTCCCACACAAGTAATGTCTCCAAATCTTTAGAACAAAAATAATCGCCATGAGCTCTAAGTCATGCGTCGGGTAATTCTATTCATAGGGCCTTAGCTGGCGAGAAGCGTATGCAACAACTCTGCTATGTTGCATTAGTACGCAACCCAATCTTTTGAATGACGCATCACTGTAGATCTCGAATCCTCCAGCACTAGATGGAATCATCAGCACAAGTGCGGTAGTCAGCTTTTCCTTTAGCTCTTGGAAACTATGCTCGCACTTGTCTGTCCATACAAAGTTCTCTTCTTTCTTCAAGAGTTTTGTCATAGGAGATGCTAATGATGAGAATCCTTCCACAAACCGTCTTTAATAACCTACCAAACCCATAAAACTTCTGATTTTTGTCACCATAGTCAGTCTTGGCCAATTGATCACGGCTTCCATCTTGCTCGAGTCGACGGAGATTCCTTCTCCGGAAATCACATTTCCTAAGAATGCAACACGAGTCAACCAAAACTCTCATTTGCTACACTTAGCGTACAATTAATGAGTTCTTAAGGTCTGGAGCACTAATCTGAGATGATTCTCATGCTCTTCATCACTTCTTGAATATACCAGGATATCATCAATGAACACGATCACAAATTGATTAAGATATTCCTTAAATACTCTATTCATCAAATCCATGAAGGCAGCTGGAGCATTCATCAACCCGAATGGCATCACTATGAACTTGTAATGACCATACCGAGTATGAAATGCTGACTTAGGAATGTCCTCCTTCCTAATTCTCAGCTGATGATATCTTGTCCTTAAATCGATCTTCGAGAATATTGATGCTTCTTGCAATTGATCGAACAAGTCATCGATCCTTGGCAATGGATACTTATTCTTGATCGTGACTTGATTGAGTTGCTGATAGTTGATGCATAGGCGCAACGAACCATCTTTCTTCTTGACAAACAGAACCGGTGCTCCCCAAGGTGATGCATTGGGACGAATAAATCATTTATCCAATAACTTTTGCATTTGCACCTTTAGTTCCTTCAACTCAGATAACACTATCCGGTAAGGAGTCTTAGAGATCGGCTTTGTCCCGGGGACTAGCTCAATCACAAATTCTATTTCTCTTTCTGGTGGTAATCCTGGCAATTCCTTAGGGAAAACATCTGGGAATTCTTGTACTATCAAAATGTCTTCCATTTTCAGCCCCTCAACTGTTGTATCCATGACAGTTGCCTGGTACCCTTGGCAACCCTCGTCTAACAAACGAGTTGCCTCTGGCGACGAAATTAAGGTAATCGAGGGTCCTCCTCGATTCCCGACAAACTTGAAGCTCTCACCCTCTAACGGGTCAAACTGAATCACTTTGCGATAGCAATCCATTTTAACTCTTTGCTTGGTGAGCCAATTCATGCCAATTATTAAATCAAAATCATGCATGGCTAGGACGAGCAGATTAATTTTCCCCACTTGCTCATCAGTCTCTAACTTGCACCCCGAACAACCCAAAGCAGCAATAACTTTATCTTTCAAGGGTGTAGATATGCAAATTGCCGACTCCAACAATATAGGACTCAATCATAACATCTTAACATATTGCTCGACAATGAAGGAATGAGTCACTTCTGAATCAAATAATGCGTAAACAGGTTGGTCGTTGAGCGAAACCATACCTGTGATCATGTTAGGTGCAGCTTCTGTCTGACCTTGTGTGATTGCATAAATTGTGCCCTGAGCTGGAGGTCTCATCTGTCCTCCCTGTGGCGCGTTCTGAGGGGCATACCCTATGATCTATCCAATCCGTAGCCGTGGCAGCAACTGTGGTTGTAATCTTGGCTTTCTAGGACAAGTTCTAGCTATATGGCCCTGTTGTCCACATTCAAAACATGCTCCTATCCTAGATGGGCATGGGGCTGACCCATGTCGTCTTTCATAGAAACGACACACTCCATTCATATTTGGCATAGGCTTGCCAATTCCACCTTTCCTATTTTGTGGTACTTGAAATCTACTTCCCGTCATGGGCTTCTTCCCTTGACGGATTCCTTCTCTATGAAAGTTGAACCTTAATCTAGATGAGGCAGCCTGTTCAATCAAACCTCTCTCTATCATTTGAGCTCGACGATAGATTTCACGATAATCTGTCAAGTCCAATGGCAGGAGGGGTTGCTTCAGCTCAGTACGAAGACCATTTCTAGATCTTTGAGCTTTCTCCTCAGGATCCTCAATCAATCTTGGGGCATACTATGAAAGTTTAGCGAACTTGACCCCGTACTGGTAAACCATCATCGATCCTTGACGAAGGCGTTGAAACCCTTCCATCTTTTGTTCCCGAGCAGCACCCGAGAAGTACTGATCATTGAAGGCTCTAAGGAAGGTGTCCCACACCCGGGGCATTCCTTCTGAAAACACGGTATCTTTGGTGGCTTTCCACTAGATGTTGGCATTGTCTTGAAGTTGGTATATAGCCAATACCACCTTCTCCTCTTCGTTGCACATCGAGAGTGCAAATGCTTTCTCTAAGTCCTGTACCCACTAGGATGCAGTCTCAGGGTCTCCAGTACCCCTAAACCTTGGCGGACAAAGCTTCAAGAAATGTTCCATCAATTTATGGATTGGTCTCCCAGCGACCACGACTCCTGGCAGAACTTCAGCGGGGGCAACGACATTGTGTACAGGCCTGCAAAGCGTGGCGTAGGGCGATTTCAGCCACGGCAAGAATAAATGCAGCAGAGCGGCAGCTTGGTTCTACGCTTGTTGATCCATTCGATTTCCTATGACTTCAAGCACCCGCATGATCCCTTCTATCTTGGGATCACTAGGGGCTACTACCCCAGCACCAATAGGAGGTGGTGCCTCTCTACTCGCGCTAGCCTGTACTCGCGTTCGACCACGGCCTCCTCGGGTACCAACTCGAGTCGGTGCTCTACCCCGAACTACGGCCCTACTGGTCCTCTATGCAGGAGTTCTTGGCTCCTTGTCACTCATGGCTTAGCTTTATCTACTAAAGCCTGTTTCCAATTCTACACTGAATTAGAGACAGAGTGACCCAAACAACAAACAATTCTAGCACTCAGCTACCACAGACATGCACCAATTGTGAATATAAAGGTCTTCCTACTACTATCCCATTGGTCATCGCACCTTA
>CM024719.1:60234093-60310597 GCA_014182545.1 Eucalyptus globulus
GACCCACCAAAAAAACGACATGGAAAAGAAGGGCCTGATCACGAATCTAATAGCTGCGCAAAATAAGACAAGTACTTATCGATGAAGATGGACGGACGAACTCTCAGAGAAAAATGGAAGCTTTTTGGCTGCCGCTACCCTTAAACGAAGACGAAAAAAGAAAAAAGAAAAGAAAAACCAAAAACCAAAAACCGAAAAACCGAACCGAACCGAAATTTCAATTCGGTTTGTATTCGGTTCGGTTCGGTTTTAGTTCGGTTCGAGAGAGTTTTCAAACGGTTCGGTTCGGTTTTTTCGAAAAAACCGAACCGTACCGAACCGTTGACACCCCTACAATCAGGTCCACGCTCCATCGAGTTATAGGAATGGTCAAGAACGGTATTTTGTAAGGCCTTCTCTCTCTCTCTCTCTCTCACACCCCAAAACTACAAAAAAATGGGGATGACACGGCCGTCCTTCTTTACAAAGGACGCAGCCTTAAACATAATTAACAAACTGATATTAACTTATATATATCAGATAAACCTTCCAATTGGTTGCAGCATCAGAATTTCTATAATCCACCAAAAAAGAGAAAATAGATATACGTTTAAACTCAGACGATCCAACCACTAGTAAGGATCATTTGCACCACTTCTTTAAACCATACCAAAAACAAAATAGAACTTCCCAAAATCGGACTTCGCCACTCGATTTTCCAAAAATTCCGAATTTGAGTTCCAAATTCAAAAATTACTTCAATTGGACGAACGAGGGGCTTGATCTCTTACCGGGTGCTGCATTATGGAGTCGAGTCGGCTTGGCGAGGCATCCGAGGCGTGCACGTGCCAAAACTCCTTTCCTTTCTTCCCCTTTCTCTTCTTCTTCTTCTTCTTCTTCTTTTCTTTCTTTTCTTTTTGGTCGAGGAAACTCTCAGCTTCTATTTAGCCGAGCCCTCTCCCATCTCTTTTTTTTTTTCTTGCGTTATTAACTTTTCGACTTCTTTTTCCGTTTCTTCTTTTGGGGCCTTTAACACTTCTTTTTCTATTTCTTCTTTTGAGGCCCACTAGCCTAATGTTACACTCTCTCTCTCGGGGCGCGTGCACGCATTTCTCGTCATCTTTTGGAAAGTTCAGCAAAAGCCTTGAGAGAATTTTGAAGCTTTGTCGAGTCTATGGAAAAAAGTTCGATTGGTTGGGGTACTAGGAAGAGTAGAGTATAATTGAAGCCAATCTAGGATAGTTGTGGGCTGATTGGAAAGTGGTCCTAGGTTTGAGGTCACGTTCTAGTGGCAAGTCAGTTGAGCATGTGATTAAACTCTTAGGAATTCCCTCAACTCGAGACTATTTTGAGGGATAATCTACATTACTTTATGTCAAAAAAGTCTAATTGTTTTTCTTTCCCTTGTTAGCATTTTTCATCCATTACCTTCTCTTTTCTTGATGAGTTTTTTTTTGCTAAAATCTCTGTTAAAAGTCCTATTAATGCTTGTGTTCTCACGAAATGCAGATTGCTTTCTTCCTACCATGATTGTCTCGTCGAGTGCTTGCCAACATGTATGTCAGAGGAAAATCCTCCCAAGGAAGCTGTCTTTCGTAGATTAGTTTCTTTCCTATTTATCATCAAGATGTCGCTATTTTATTTCCTATGTTGTCAAATCTCGCCCTAAGATCTAGTTCTCCTCCTTGATTCAAATGACAAACTTTATGCGTTTTGTTTGGGTGTCGACGCTCTGCTTTGTACGTGATTGTCGAAGTGGATATCGCATTACCAAGGATCATCCAATGCTTGGACTTTTTGTTTATGTCAAGAGGACTCCATCTGAGTTTTAACTCCATGTTTCAAGAAGAAAAACGGTTATTTTGGAACTAGGCATCGAGCTGTCTTTTATTTGATCAATTGATACGATCATCGCATGCTCACATGGGGTTGGAACCATTTCGCGTGGGGATCTAGGTGTTGTATTTATCATAGCTACTCCAGTTATTAATTCTTATTTGTTTTTTGATCAAGTCTCCAATAAGCAAATTTACTCCAGCATCAGATCCTAAACTTAATTTCTTCAAAATTGATTCACGTGCAGGTTTGCTACCATCTTCTGTCAGACCTACTTGGCCCAAAGATACAGCGATACTCATGTTGATTTAGATGTATACAGAAAGGAAGGAGCTTAGAGTTTGCCTGTAAGGAGCTGAAGCCTGTCAACCAGCACTTGTCCAGTAGAGGGTATGCTTTGAAAGCTCGTAAAGAAGTGCATGATGAGCTTAGAGAAGAGCGTCGAATGGGGTACATGCGCGTGCATACATATGCATACACAATTAATAATCTGCTTATGTTTATGCATGGAAGTAATAGTTCAGCGGCTTCAGCCTTACTTCGGTCTTCTTGCTTCCATGATTTAGCTCCTAAATTAGCAGTTTGTACATGCAACTCTTTAAGAAAGGAAATAAAAAGGGGACGCCTTGCACATTTCTTGGCACTTACTTTCCTGCGATTCAACGGACAAACGGTTGCTTCTTTACGATAGTTTTGGTCGATTGGACTGTATATGCAACTTTTGGCTATTTGACAAGATTTTTGGATGAGGTAGTCGTGTCGTTAAGCCCACAAAGGATTGAATATATGACGGGCTAAGAAGGAGAGAGCAGGCATTTCCGTGTGGGTGGGACTAGGAGTAGTATTAGCAAGAGCACAACCTGAGATTGTAAGCCGCTTTAGCTACTACGCTGGCTGCTACTTTCCAAAAAATCTTCCTGATCTTTCTCAAAGGTGGATTAGATCAGTCCGACCTCGAAGTCCTCCCGTGACGCGCTTGACTGGCTAACGCTTCCGCTAAGTTAAACCTCAGGAACAAGCATTGGAAACAGAGCGTTAGACAAAGACTTGGGTGCCTCTTTAGCTCTTTGTCCTCAATGTAGGTGCAAAATCTCCCGACGCCCGAGTAGAGTGATAGTGAGTTAAATTAGCAGTCAACTAGTTAATTATGCTCTTTTAGCTTTCTTGTATTTTAAAGACTTAATAGATTATGCAAGAGATTGAAATGGAAATATGTAGTGGAAATAGATGTTATGCCATTTATCGTTCTGCCTATTACACTCAAAATCGTGACAATCTCGAGTAGGTCTGTTCCAGTTCTCAAATTTTTGATATTGGGAACTAAATTGATTGGTTATGGAACCGGTGCTTCCTGGTCCTAGTGATTCTTGGTTCTACTTGGAAATTAGTCTGCTTTTTATATTTTGTGTAAAAAAAACAAATTCTTCCAATAAAGTGTAAGAGTTCCACCTTTTCACTTCATAACATATTTAGTAAAATAGATATGTGGTTATTTATTCATGGTGAAGACCATAATTCAATTTTCAGTTCAATCCGAGGAACCTGTGTTATGTCGATTCTTGGGTAGAATTGGCGATTTTGACCTTGGAACTAGGAACCAAGCCGATCTTAGGCTGGTTCTAAGTTTGTTGAAGTGGAAATCATACTGAATATCCTTAAAATCAACCTTAAACTAGTTGGTCTAGATTAATTCAATACAATTCCTGCGTTGAATCAGTCTTGATGCTGACCCTTATTTGTATTGACTCATTTTATAGTTGCAGTACATAACATAGAGCATTAAGACAACGACATCTTATCTAATGAATTAAATAAGAGATTTTAAAATACGAATCATTGATATCCTTCAAAAGTCTTTTCATTTGAGATAAGGTCTTACTAGAGCAATGGAATAGCTCTCCTAGAACTTGTATTTTTCTTAGCTATTTGAAAATGAAATATCACAAGAGTAAATTTAAAAGAATAAACATGCATGTAAATATAAATAGTTAAAAGGTTTTTCCAATTTTAAGATCTGTTTATTTCGTATAAAATGAATAAATTAAAAATATTTTCTTAAAAATGATTAGTCATATCGAATGGAATTAGACGGAAAAAATGCCTTTGCCGATTCTTTATTTGTCCGACGCCGTCGTTTTCTCTCATTCTTTTTCAGCCACTTCTCATCCATCACCTGCAACTCAAATTCCCTTCCGGCCTCGATCATCGTCGGTCGTCATCATCACCGTGAAATCAGTCAGGCGAACGGGACGGCGAGCATGGATGAGGCGAACGCCGCCGACGTCGCCGGAGTTCCGGCTTCCACTCTCAACCTTATCGACCTCTCGAGTTCCGATATCCGACGGTCGGTGTCCCTCCTCAAACAGGTCTTCGATTCTCCCGCCTTCTTCCGCTATTTTCAGTTCGATTTCCGGTACATGAAACCGAGAAAAGAGGTTTTTCGAGTCGAGGGGGACGCTGACGGATGAATCCAATCCGTTGGCCTCAGGCGTGCTTGGATTCCGGCTTTTTCTACGTGATCAATCATGGAGTCAGCCAGGAGTTGATGGAGGAGGTGTTCGTCCAGAGCAGGCGGTTCTTCGGTCTGCCTTTGAGCGAGAAGATGAAGCTGCTGAGGAACGAGAAGCACCGAGGCTACACTCCTCTGTTCGATCAGCTCCTCGACCCTGCAAATCAGATAAACGGTTTGTGTCTGATCATCTTTCTGAAGATTTTACTGCTTAAAATGGACATAGATGAATAGCTGGTAATTTTGATAGCTTCTTGGAATCAGGTGGTGGTTGAGTAGCAGGTCCTAGAAAACGAAGATGAATTAGTTATTATTCCTATTTTTGATTTTATTCTTGGAGAGAACTGACACAGAAGATGGAGCTAGTTGTTCGAAGTGCTACGCTCTAAGACAAAGTTTTGGCTGAAACTTATTATTACCCATCTGCTTATCATCTGCTGAAGATTGTTCGAGCAGTAATGAGTTTATTGAGGTTTTATAGGAGATTATAAGGAGGGATACTACATAGGAGTGGAAGTACCAGAGGACGATCCTCGTGCGCAGAAGCCTCATTTTGGACCAAACCTCTGGCCTTCTGAGGGTAAACTGCTGTTTAACGTAATTTCTGTCTGACATAAATCAGTTGTTGATTGTGGATGTTTATTTTGGTTTCATTGTTGTATTTTGACTAGATATATTGCCAAGATGGAGGCAAACGATGGAAAAATTTCATTGTCAAGCATTGTGAGTTTTTACTATAGATGATATGGAGCAATTTTGAAGGTGGCCCAATGGGAGTTAAATTGCCTCTGACTTCTGAACTGAATATGCTCTCTTGGTCTCTCATCCTATGTTGGCCAAAGTAAAACTCTTCTGGTTATTTGTAGTGGCCGATTAAACAATTTTGTGGGGTATTGTTCCAAAGCTACTATGCTACAATATGAACCACTTATTTTTAGCTGTCGAAATTTACCATTAATCACACTGACCAAGAGCCTCAACGCAAGTGTCTAATTGCTTACAATGGGATGGCTGATATTACAGTCAATAGGGTCTCCAACTCTAAATCATTTGACTTTTAGATTCAAGAGTAATGCCTAGATGATCTTTGTGGCAAGATTAAGTGTAATTTGTTGCTGGTAGTCAATTTCGTAATTTTTTTTTTATTTGTAAATGTGCACACTCAGAAATGTGGCAAAAGCAGTTACAAGGATCATTGCTCTAGCACTTGATCTGGAGGCTGATTTTTTTGAGAAGCCAGAAATACTTGGCGAGCCTATTGCGACCTTGCGCTTGTTGCACTATGAAGGTAGATTTTACTTCAATAAACTTTATATTAAACCCTGCAAATTTTTCTTCTCATCCGGTGGAAATTCTTTTCTTTGTTTAGGTCTAGTCTCTGATCCCTTTAAAGGAATATATGGAGCTGGGGCACATTCGGACTTTGGATTTATTACCTTGTTGGCAACAGATGATGTCCCGGGTTTTCAAGTATGAAATGTTCTCCTTTAAAACTGTTGGTGCAGACTTTATGCCTAGTTATAATGCATGGAACTTTTTGAACTTATTCAGATTTGCAAGAACAAGGATGCTAAACCTCTGAAATGGGAATATGTCCAACCTATGAGAGGGTAAAGCCCAACTGCATTACAATGGTGAATTTGAGATGATTATGTTAGAGATCTCATATTTAGAGTAATGCTTTTGGTGGAAGATCATCATGTTAGGATTTATATTCTTATGATTCATGGCTTACAAATATAACTTGCAATAACTTTGTTTTAATCTTGTACTTCTGGTTTATTGGGGAATGTGCACTGTTTCCCCTTATACGCTTGATTAAAAGATTGCTTCATGTCAGTATTAGGTGGAATATTACCCCAATACTTGTGACAACTTTTTGACAAAAAATGCTTCTTTGTCTGACCCTGATCTGCTACTATAGTTCTTGATTGTACAAAGGCAGCGATATACTAGTTTAGAGAGAGTAATATTGTCAGATGGGTGATAAAGATGGATTTCCATTTATTAACTTAGAGAGGTGCCCCCATCCACATTTATATTCCTTTCTGCAATTTGCATCTAAGTGTACATATTAACTTCGATCAGTTTAATCCTTCTGATGCCTTGCTGATGAACCTCCCTCCGTCCCTCCCTCTTCAAGAAAACACTCTTACACACATTCTCACAATGCTATTCCACCATTCTTTCCTGGTTAATTTTGAGCAGGTCGACAGTCATAGAACTACCATGCATCATATGCATTCTAAAATTACTTATGTAATTACCCTCTTTTAGTTGTTTAGATTATTGCTTAGATTCAGTTATACATAATCATCACAAATACGGAACAGAAGAATCTCACAATAATCCTGAAAAGTAACATTCTTTCTGTGACTATTTTGTACAGAGCATTCATAGTGAATCTTGGTGATATGCTAGAACGATGGAGCAATTGTATTTTCAGGTAATATGCTTTAATAACAGTCTATATAGATAAATTGGCAAGAGGAAAGCTTTGAACATGAAGGTTGGAGATTATCTTATGGCAGGCTACTACATATTGTTAACCTGTCCCAAACTCCAACATAATTTCTTCTGTTGCACTCTCTTGGCTCTTTCTGATATCAGTGACCCATTAGTAGCAAAAGAGCATCTACTCTTGACATTGGTCAGGAAAAATTTCCATGTTAAATACGGTTGTTGAAGATGGTATGATATCTTGGTGACCTACATTAATTTGTACACAGAGACGAATTTATGAATATTAAACAATAAATTTGCTATTCTAGTGCTTTTATTATCACTCTGCTCTTATTGGTCAACTTTTGGATACTAAACTTTGCATGTGTTCTGGGATCTCTGATGACAGAAACAGCTTAACATGCATTGTCATCATGCACAAGAACATGTTTAAATAATATATGAAATGAGCTTTTTGCTTGAATCTAGTTGGTGTCCTGCTATTCTCTATATTTAGCAAGTCATTCTCTATTCTTTCTTTTTTTGAATTTGAGTTGCTGTTTCTTTTTTTGCTTCAGTTTGTCAAATCTATACTTTTGCTTTGCTTTTGCAATCAGGTCCACACTCCATCGAGTTATAGGGAATGGTCAAGAACGGTATTCTGTAAGGCCTTCTCTCTTTCCACCCACCCACCCACACGAATATGCATTTCTCCTCATCTTTTGAAATATTCTTCAGATGCCTTTAAGAGAACTTTTAAGCATTGTTGAATGTATTGAAAAAATTCTGATTGATTGGTGACCCAAGTTGTGACTACTCCAACCAGAAAAAGGGCAGTTGAAGCTGATCTTGGACAGTTGTAAGCTGATTCAAAAAAAGGTCCTAGTTTTGAGATCACGATCTAGGGGAAAGTCAGTTGAACTTGTGATCATACTCTTAGGAAATTCTTCTCAACTTGAGATTATCATCAAGGATGATCCACATTAGATTTTGCAAAATAAGCCTAATTGTTTTGCCTTCCCTAGTTAGCATCTTTCATTCATTACGTTCTCCATTCTTATTGACTTCTTTTGCTAATATTTCTGTTAAAAAAAGATTCTATTTATGCTCATGTTCTCACAAAATGCAGATTGCATCCTTCCTGGAGCCTAACCATGATTGTCTCATTGAGTGCTTGCCAACATGTATGTCTGAGGAAAATCCTCCGAAGTGAGTTGTCTTCTGCAAATTAGTTACTTTCCTATATATCAACAAGATACCGCAATTCTACTTCATCTCTTATCAGTTCTCAGTCCTAAGAGCTAGTTCTCCTCCCCAATTTGAATGTCTTTATGCATTGTGCTTGGCTGGCGCTCTGCTTTGAATGCATGTTGAAGTGGATATTGCATATCCAAGGATCATTCAAGCACTGTTAAGAGGACTGCATCAAGTTTAACTCCATGTTTCATGAGGAAAATATGTTTACTCGTGAACTAGGCATTGACCTGTCCCATATCTGATGAATTGAAATGATCAACCACATGCTCACGTGCTTTCCTTACAGGGTTGGATCCTTTTTGCGTGGGGATTTGGGTGCTGCGTGTAAAATAGCTACTCCATTTGTTGTTAGACATGGTGCAAATTAGCAAATTTACACCAGCATGGGATCCTAAGTTTGTTCAAAATTGCATCAATTTGCAGGTTTCCGCCCGTCCAGTGTCAGACCTACTTGTCCCAAAGATTAGACGATACTCATGCTGATTTAAACGTATACAGAAGCGAAGGAGCTTAGAGTTTGCCAGCAAGAGTGGAAGCCTGTCAATCCGCACTTGCCTGAAGTAGGGGTATACTTTGAGAACTCGTACGAATGGGCATAATGAGCTTAGAGAAGAGCATCCAATGGTGTTTTTACATCATATACAACCAATAATCTGTTTATGTTTATGCATGGAGGCAATAGCTCAGCCGCTTCCGCGTTGTTTTGCCCCTAAATTAGCTGTTTGTACATGCCACACTTTAAGAAAGGAAATGAAAAGGAAATGCCACACGTCTGAGCGCTGACTCTCCTGCGATTCAACGGATGGGTCTGTCAGCTTTTCCACGATAGTTACATAGATTGGACTGTACATGCTACTTTCTGCGTGCTTGACAAGATTTTTCTGGACGAGGTGGGCGTGTCGCTAAGCCTACAAAGGATTGAAAATTTAACGGGCTGAGGAAGAGAGACCAAAAATTTCCATTTGGATGGGACTACGAGCAGTAGTGGCAAGTGCATTTACCGAGATGGTAAAGCCACTTTAGCCACGTTGGCCTCTACTTGCCAAAAAATCTTTCTGAGATGTTTCTAAAAGATTGAATATTCTTATATATGTATGTAAATAGATTTAGATATAGGACATACACGATCGATATCCTAAAAGCATATGTTCCATCTCAAAATGTCCCACTCAAACAAATGGAAAAAGGCTTTTTTAACTACTTCAGATATTTAACCACGGGAGCAAATACCAATGCCTACCCTTTTTGTATCACTCATTTTATAGTTGCTTGTTACATTACATAAAGCGTCAGTTAAAGTGTAGGCATTAGTGCATTTTTTGTACTTGGATGAGCATGCATGTAATTCATATGGTTGATGGAATGTGATTAATATGCTTCATGGAGCCATGTCATTCAAACGTCTTTTCATTTGACATAAGGCCTTGCTAATTTGGAAGAGCAACAGAAAATGGAACAGCTTTCTTAGAATCTATATTTTTCTTAGCCATTCAAAAATTAAATATCACAAGAATAAATTAAAAAGAATAAACATGCATGTAAATATAAATATTTTTAAGGTTTTTCAAATTTTAAGGTCCGTTAATTTTGTTGAAAATAAATGAATTATTTAAAAAAATGATTATTTATATCGAATAGAATAATTACTCAGCAAAAATGCTTTAAAATTTGTAGAAAGCATTAGGACGGGGGAACGAGGACGTCACCGATGGCCGCACCGAATATCTGTGCTGATTCTCTAAACGTCCCACGCCGTCGTTTTTCCTCTTCTTTTTCCCAGCCCCGTGTCTTCCATCACCCGCAACTCAAATTCCCGTCCGGCGTCGATCTTCGTCGGTCGTCATCATCACCGTGAAATCAGTCAGGCGAACGGACGGCGAGCATGGACGACGCGAACGCCGTCGACGTTGCCGGAGTTCCGGCTTCCACTCTCAACCTCATCGACCTCTCGAGCTCCGATATCCGACGGTCGGTGTCCCTGCTCAAACAGGTCTTCGATTCTCCCGCCTTTTTCCGCTATGTTTAGTTCGATTTCTGGTACATGAAACCGAGGAAACCGAGATTTTTCGAGTCGAGGGGGACGCTGACGGATGAATCCAATCCGTTGGCCTCAGGCGTGCTTGGATTCCGGCTTTTTCTACGTGATCAATCATGGAGTCACCCAGGACTTGACGGAGGAGGTGTTCGTCCAGAGCAGGCGGTTCTTCCGTCTGCCTTTGAGCGAGAAGATGAAGCCGTTGAGGAACGAGAAGCACCGAGGCTACACTCCTCTGTTCGATCAGGTCCTCCACCCTGCAAATCAGATAAACGGTTTGTGTCAGATATTGCCAAGTTCTTGTAATTTTGAAGGTGGCCAGTGGGAGTTAAATTGCCTCAGACATCTGAACTGAACATGCTCTCTTGGGGTCTTATCCTATGTTGGCCAAAATAAAACTCTTCTGGTCATTTGTAGCGGTTGATTAGACAATTTTCTGGGGAATTGTTCCAAAGCTACTATGCTGCAATATGAACAAGTTATTTTTAGCTGTCAAGATTTACCATTAATCACACTGACCAAGAGCCTTAACGCAAGTGTCTAATTGCTTATGGTGGGATGGCTGATATTACAGTCAATAGGGTCTCCAACTCTAAATCATTTGACTTTTGGATCCAAGACTAATGCCTAGATGATCTATAAACAGAGCGATGGTAGTCAATTTGGTAATTTTTTGATTTGTAAATGTGCACACTCAGAAATGTGGCAAAAGTAGTTGCAAGAATCATTGCTCTAGCACTTGATCTGGAGGCTGATTTTTTTAAATGCCAGAAATACTCGGTGAGCCTATTGTGACCTTGTGCTTTTTGCACTATGAAGGTACATTTTACTTCAATAAACTTCACAATAAACCCTGCAATTCTCTCTTCTCATCCGGTTGAAATTCCTTTCCTTGTTTAGGTCTAGTCTCAGATCCCTCTAAAGGAATATATGGAGCTGGGTACATTCAGACTTTGGTTTTAGTACCTTGTTGGCAACAGATGATGTCCCAGGTCTCCAAGTATGAAATTTTCTCCTATAAAACTGTTGGTGCAGACTTTATGCCTAGTTATGATGCATGAAACTTTTTGAACTTACTCAGATTTGCAAGAACAAGGATGCTAAACCTCCAACATGGAAATATGTGCAACCTATGAGAGGGTAAAGCCCAACTGCATTATAATTGTGAATTTGAGATGATTATGTTAGAGATCTCATATTTAGAGTAACGCTTTTGGTGAAAGATCATCATGATAGGATTGTTATTCTAATGATTCATGGCTTACAAATATAACTTGCAAAAACTTTGTTTTTAATCTTTACTTCTGTTTTATTGGGGAATGTGCACTGTTTCCCCTCACATGCATGATTGGAAGACTGCTTCATGCCAATGTTGGTTAGAATATTACCCCACTACTTGTAAATTTTTATGACAAAAATCCTTCTTTGTCTGACCCTGATCTGCTACTATAGTTCTTGTTTGTACAAAGGCAGTGATATGCCAGTTTAGAGAGATTATTATTGTCAGATGGGGTGACAAGGATCGATTTCCATTTAATTACTTAGAGAGGTGCCCTCATCCACATATCCTCTCCTTTCTGCAATTTGCATCTATATAAGTGTACATTTTGATCAGTTTAATCCTTATGGTGCCTTGTTGATGAACCTCCCTTCCTACCTTTTATCACAAACACTCTTACACACAAGCACACAATGGTATTCCACCATTCTTTCCTGGTTAATTTTGAGCAAGTCAACAGTCATAGAACTACCATGATCATGCGCATTCTACAATTACTTATGCAGTTACCCTCTTTTAGTTGTTTAGTTTATTGGTTAGATTCAGTTATACATAATCATCGCAAATACAGGACAGAAGACTCTCACAGTAATCCTGAAAAGTAACATTTTTCTGTGCCTATTTTGTACAGAGCATTCATAATAAATCTCAGTGATATGCTAGAGCGATGGAGCAATTGTATTTCCAGGTAATATGCTTTAATAACAGTCTATATAGATAAATTGGCATGAGGAAAGCTTTGAACATGAAGGTTGGAGATTATCTTATGGCAGGCAACTCTATATTGTTAACCTGTCCAAAACTCCACCAGAATTTCCTCTGTTGCGCCCTCTTGGCTCTTTCTAATATCAGTGGCCCATTAGTAGCAACGGTTGGTGTCCCTGCTCAAACAAGTCTTCGATTCTCTTGCCTTTTTCCGCTATGTTTAGTTCGATTTCTGGTACATGAAACCGAGGAAACCAAAATTTTTCGAGTCGAGAGGGACACTGATGGATGAATCCAATCCGTTGGCCTCTAGGCATGCTTGGATGCCAGCTTTTTCTACGTGATCAATCATGGAGTCAACCAGGACTTGATGGAGGAGGTGTTTGTCCAGAGCAGGCGGTTCTTCGGTCTGCCTTTGAGAGAGAAAATGAAGCTGCTGAGGAACGAGAAGCACCGAGGCTACACTCCTCTGTTCGATCAGGTCCTCCACCCTGCAAATCAGATAAACGGTTTGTGTCTGATCATCCTGCTGAAGATTTTACTGCTTAAAGTGGACATGGATGAATAGCTGGTGATTTTGATGGCTGTAATCAGGTGGTGGTTGAGTAGCATTTCCTAGGAAAGGAAGATCAATTAGTTATTATTCCTGTTTTCGGTTGTATCCTTGGAGAGAACTGCCACAGAATTAGGAGTTTGAATTGCTAACACATGGCCATGAACTCAAGTCAGAGATTTGGATGAAACTTGTAATTACCTATCTGCTTATCATCTTCTGAAGATTGTTCAAGCAGTAATGAATTTATTGACGTTTTGTAGGAGATTATAAGGAGGGATACTACTTACGAGTGGAAGTACTGGAGGACGATCCTCGTGCGTAGTAGCCTCATTTTGGACCGAACCCCAGGCCTTCTGAGGGTAAACTGCTGTTTAATGTAATTTCTGTCCAACTTAAATCAGTTGTTGATTGTGGATGTTTATTTTGGTTTCATTGTAGTATTTTGAGTAGAAATATTGCCAAGATGGAGGCAGGTGATGGAAAATTTTGTTGTCCAGCATCGTGAGTTTTTACTATAGATGATGATACAGAGCCATAGGCATTAATTTTTCTTGCTAGTTCCCGGATGTAAATTTTATTCCATCCAAGTAAAAGATAATACAGAGATCTTCTGTTTCTCTGATGGGGTATTTTGGGCATTTTCAGTACCCGATAGTCACCATCGTCCCCTTCTATATGCATCAGACATTGCCAAATTCCTGTATTTTTTAAGGTGGCCCAATGGGAGTTAAATTGCCTCTGCCTTTTGAACTGAATATGCTCTCTTGGGCTCTTATCCTACGTTGGCCAAAGTGAAACTCTTCTGGTTATTTGTAGCGGCTGATTAAACAATTTTCTGGGGTATTGTTCCAAAGCTGCTATGCTACAATATGAACCAGTTATTTTTAGCTGTCAAGATTTACCATTAATCACACTGACCAAGAGCCTCAACGCAAGTGTCTAATTGCTTACAGTGGGATGGCTGATATTACAGTCAATAGGGTCTCCAACTCTAAATCATTTGACTTTTAGATCCGAGACTAATGCCTAGATGATCTATGTGGCAATATTAAGTGTAATTTGTTGCTATAAACAAAGCGATGGTAGTCAATTTGGTAATTTACTTATTTGTAAATGTGCACACTCAGAAATGTCACAAAAGTAGTTGCAAGGATCAATGCTCTAGCACTTGATCTGGAGGCTGAATTTTTTGACAAGCCAGAAATACTCGGCGAGCCTATTGTGACCTTGTGCTTGTTGCACTATGAAGGTAGATTTTACTTAAATAAATTTTATAATAAATCCTGCAAATTTTTCTTCTCATCCAGTGGAAATTCCTTTCTTTGTTTAGGTCTAGTCTTTGATCCCTTTAAAGGAATATATAGAGCTGGGGCACATTCAGACTTCGGATTTATTACCTTGTTGGCGACAGATGATGTCCTAGGTCTCCAAATATGAAATCTTCTCCTATAAAACTGTTGGTGCAGACTTTATGCCTAGTTATAATGCTTGAAACTTTTTGAACTTATTCAGATTTGCAAGAACAAGGATGCTAAACCTCCAACATGGGAATATGTGCAACATATGAGAGGGTAAAGCCCGACTGCATCATAATTGTGAATTTGAGATGATTATGTTGGAGATCTCATATTTAGAGTAATGCTTTTGGTGGAAGATCATCATGTTAGGATTTATATTCTTATGGTTCATGGCTTACAAATATAACTTGCAATAACTTTGTTTTAATCTTGTACTTCTGGTTTATTGGGGAATGTGCACTGTTTCCCCTTACACGCATGATTGGAAGATTGCTTCATGCCAATGTTGGGTGGATTACTACCCTAATACTTGTGACAACCTTTTGACAAAAATCCTTCCCTGTCTGACCCTGATTTGCTACTATAGTTCTTCTTTGTACAAAGGCAGCAATATGCCAGTTTAGAGAAAGTAATATTGTCAGATGGGTGATAAAGATGGGTTTCCATTTATTAACTTAGAGAGGCGCCCTCATCCACATATCCTTTCCTTTCTGCAATTTGCATCTAAGTGTACGTATTAACTTTGATCAGTTTAATCCTTCTGGTGCCTTGCTGATGAACCTCTCTCCCTCTAAGAGAAAACACTCTTACACACATGCATACAATGATATTCCACCATTCTTTCCTGGTTAATTTTGAGCAGGTTAACAGTCAGAGAATTACCATGCATCATATGCATTCTACTATTACTTATGTAATTACCCTCTTTTAGTTGTTTAGATTATTGCTTAGATTTAGTTATACATAATCCTCACAAATACAGGACAGAAAAATCTCATGGTTATCCTGAAAAGTAACATTCTTTCTGTGACTATTTTGTACAGAGCATTCATAGTGAATCTTGGTGATATGCTAGAACGATGGAGCGATTGTATTTTCAGGTAATATGCTTTAATAACGGTCTATATAGATAGATTGGCACGAGGAAAGCTTTGAACATGAAGGTTGGAGATTATCTTATGGCAGGCTACTATATATTGTTAACCTGTCCCAAACTCCACCAGAGTTTCTTCTATTGCACTCTCTTGGCTCTTTCTAATATCAGTGGCCCATTAGTAGCGAAAGAGTATCTACTCTTGACATTGGTCAGGAAAAATTTCCATATTAAACACGGTTGTTGAAGATGGTATGATGTTTTGATGACCAACATTAATTTATACACACTGACGAATTTATGAATATCAGACAATAAAATTGCAGTTCTAGTGCTTTTGTTATCACTCAGCTCTTATTGGTCAACTTTTGGATACTAAACTTTGCATGTGTTCTGGGATCTCTGACCACAGAAAAGGCTTAACATGCATTGTCATCATGCACGAAAACATGTTTAAATGATATATGAAGTGAGCTCTTTGCTTGAATCTAATTGGTGTCCTGCTATTCTCTATATTTAGAAAGTGATTCTCTATTCTTTCTTTTTTTGAATTTGAGTTGCTGTTTTTTTTGCTTCCGTTTGTCAAATCTATACTTTTGCTTTGCTTTTGCAATCAAGTCCAGGCTCCATTGAGTCATAGGGAATGGTCAAGAACGGTATTCTGTAAGGCCTTCTCTCTCTCTCTCTCTCTCTCTCTCTCTCTCTCTAAATTTTGGCACTCTTAACTCTTTCGTTGGGTGGTCCATGTTGACAATTCAAAAGTTTTTAGCACGCATCGACTTTGGATGCATCGTCTCTTCATCTTTCAAGCTTTTATGCTGAGGCAGCGGACTAAAGTGATTGACATAAATGGACAGGTTTCCAGCTCATTCTCTCTAAATTCTGGCACTCTTAACTCTTTCGTCGGGTGGTCCATGTTGACAATTCAAAAGTTTTTAGCACGCATCGACTTTGGATGCATCGTCTCTTCATCTTTCAAGCTTTTATGCTAAGGCAGCGGACTAAAGTGATTGACATAAATGGACAGGTTTCCAGCTCATTCTCTCTAAATTCTGGCACTCTTAACTCTTTTGTCGGGTGGTCCATGTTGACAATTCAAAAGTTTTTAGCACGCATCGACTTTGGATGCATCGTCTCTTCATCTTTCAAGCTTTTATGCTGAGGCAGCGGACTAAAGTGATTGACATAAATGGACAGGTTTCCAGCTCATTCTCTCTAAATTCTGGCACTCTTAACTCTTTCGTCGGGTGATCCATGTTGACAATTCAAAAGATTTTAGCACGCATCGACTTTGGATGCATCGTCTCTTCATCTTTCAAGCTTTTATGCTGAGGCAGCGGACTAAAGTGATTGACATAAATGGACAGGTTTCCAGCTCATTCTCTCTAAATTCTGGCACTCTCAACTCTTTCGTCAAGTGGTCCATGTTGACAATTCAAAAGTTTTTAGCACGCATCGACTTTGGATGCATCGTCTCTTCATCTTTCAAGCTTTTATGCTGAGGCAGCTGACTAAAGTGATTGACATAAATGGACAGGTTTCCAGCATTGATTGAGAGCAATGTTTTCGTCCGTATGTTCAGTGGCTTCTCGAGGGTTTATGTCATTCGTCCGGTGATGAGGGGATATGCTATGTTCTACGTTTGTGTACTGTCTCCATTCATTTAGTCATTGGATTTGTGCCACGTGACGTCCCTCTCTCTTTCTCTCTCTGCCCATACCCACGGCAAGGAGAGCACCCGATGAACGCCACTGCAGCCGCTGCCGGCGGCGGCCATGTTTCTCTCTCTGACAGATGCCCTAGATCTGGGTTTTCTTGTGCTCGGTCCGGGATTGTTAGGGTCTCGGTTCAATCATGGATCGAGGACTCAAATCAACCTCGAGCCATCAATAATTAACAGCTGTCTCCACGTCTCTCTCTGTCTCTCTCTCTCATGCCCTCGATCCGATCTTTCTTGTGCTGGGTCCGAGATCATTAGGGGACCATGGATCGAGGACTCAAATCAAACTCGAGCCATCAATAATTAACAGCTGTCTCTGTGTCGTCATTTCTATCGGATTAATCCCATATGGCACCCACAGAATGTATTCCATTGTCCACTAGTCCCAGTGATTTTTAAGTTGTTGTAGTCCTCCAGGGATCCTAGAAAAGTGCAAAAGCCATCGAAATGAAGCAATAATGACTTGTTATTGCTAACAGAATTTAAATAAGTGACCCTACCTCATTAGAAGTTCAAGGCAATGTTTTAATTCCAGTTGGGTTGTATTAATTTTCTTATATTTTATGGCTATTCTAAAAGATTAAATTATTATTTGAAGATGTGGAAAGACTTGAACTCATAGCCTTCTGTTTTGATACCATGGTTCAAGGCAATGTTTTAATTCCAGTTGGGTTGTATTAATTTTCTTATATTTTATGGCTATTCTAAAAGATTAAATTATTATTTGAAGATGTGGAAAGACTCGAACTCATAGCCTTCTGTTTTGATACCATGTTTGATATCATGTTAGATTTTGTAAGATCATTGTTTATTATTCTAAAAATTTAAGGTATTAGATGAAAGTGAGGATATATATATTTAATATATATTCTACCGTTGATTGTCTTGTCGAACCAGCTGATCGGCCATGAGTCATCACTACTACTGATCCTTTTGCTACACATAATGGAAAAGGAAAAGAAAAATGTGACAATGCAATAGCCTTATGGGAATGATGAATAGAGCTCAAGACGTGGATCTTCTATATTGGTGGGGACAATGCAACGGTGATATGATAGGACACGTTTGGGCGTGCTGGAAAATAATTTCTGAGATCGAATCATCCCGGGTTTGGCAGCACATGGAGGAGCAATCCGACAAATTGCGAAATCACGTGAAAGTTTGGAAGTGATCAAGGAGATAGAGATGGGTCGCGTGGTGGTGGGGCAGGGGGAAGCTCTTGCTTTATCCAGGGAGGGACCATACTCGCCCGGGCTCGATCATGACCGTGCGTACCCTGCCCATCCTCCCATGATCGGTCAGTGCACGCGGGTCCAATTTACTTGCTTAAGGAGAAAGCAATGAACATTTTATGGACGTGTCGATTACGTGGCCCCGGTGACGGTGAAATGAGTCAATTACTTTTTGATAAATCAATCAATTCGAAGGAAATTGGACTTCCCATTAGTCTGGAAATTATTGATGTCAAGTGGGTCAACTTTCCTGCCGGTCAATATTGCTCGGGATTACAAGTAGTTCAGCGTCATTATCGTGCTGTAATTTCTAGTTCGTGTACTGAGCATATACCACGAGGTGCGACAAAATTCATTGTCTTTGTCCCCCTTTCCTTACCCTCTTGCGTTCCAGTTCCCCATTACCTGGAGCTCGACTACTATCCGCAGGAATATTCCAGAAAAAGAATTATTATTGTGGAAGATTAATTAGGGCGAGCGACCCGACACAGCAAATTTCTGTTCCTTGAGAATGGGATAATTATGTTTATTTATGAAATTATGGAAAAGAAAGGTGACTTGGAATGTTCAACTTCTGCGTATTATACTCTTTATGCAACATCTCATTAGTGGATAAGGAGTTTTGAGCTAATATTTTTGGTTAATTCATTTGGCCTTTTGATGAAGAGAGAGAATATCCCAAGGTTGGTCCCCATCGGCGCCACTAATCACCTCAAGGTGATCACTGGGCGCTCCTAGTCCTCAAACGAGGGAGGGAGAGGGTTAACTCGAAAGGAGGGTGCGATCCGAAGAGATCACAACAGATCAAGGAAGAGAGAGAAGGGGGGGAGAGGGGGAGAGGGAGAGAGATCGTGACCAGGGCGAAAGAGACAATGGTGACCAACATAGGGGACTGCCATTGAGGTCGCTTTCCTCCGATGTCCACCATTGTGAAGTTATTGGTGACAGTGGATCGAGGTGTTGACAGCAAATGCGACACTTATTTTTTGTCAACCCTTTATATTAATGAGAATAAAATTAAAAAATGATTCATGCACATTAAAACCCATCATATTTGATTAGATTGTCTCTTAAAACCCATCTCAGCCTATTATATGAGAGCTTGAGTAACCCATTTTTTTACGATCCGAACAAAATGAGTCCAAAAATGAATCAAGGATTCATTTTGCCACTTCCATCCCATAATTTTTTAAGCCCGTAATAATTAATTAATTTGATGATATCACATGAAAATGCAAAGTCCGTAATAATTATTATCACTTTTATTGGTGGTTGCAATTTTCAAATTTTGCTTGTTTGTAATGATTCTTGTCATTGGCATATATCCAAAGTAGAAAATCGTCATTGGATGATTATTCCAAGTTCGGCAGCATCAAACAACCATGACTCGAAAGCACTAAGTCCACCTTAATTTGAAGTCCAAATTGTTATTGAGTGCAATTAATTTCTTGCAAAAGGCTGGGCACAAATGGAAAATATCCGCACAACGATAACATGAGGATATTGTTAATAGAAGGCTCTAGGAACAGTTGGTAAGCAATCAAATAAGAATATTTTTGTAAAGGAATAATGATACAATAGTCGTTGAACTCTGATCTAATATGCAATGCGGTTTCAAATAAAATATGATTAACTAGTGCTCCAAATGCCCTTGTTAATAAAAGCATCCATAAAAATGAAAAATTCACACACGTCACTCTTTAAAATCTATCTACCGGATATTGCAGTTTATCGAATAGACGTTCAAATAGTTTTGCATGTTGAGCAAATCCAGATTAGACAAACACCAATATTTTACAAAGTTCTTAGGTCATTCAATCAAAGATATGTTTAACCAACATAATTAATGACCAGATGATTAGCCATGTGCGAATTGTGCGAATTGTCATAGAAATATATAATAAAATGGAGCACGAAATATTTCTGCATTAATACAACGTTGTTTATAATGTAATAATGAATTAGCGCATACATGTTTTGCTACTTTCATAGATAGAGCATCAAAATATTTTCTTGACTCGAGAATAGTCTAATTCGAGCAAGATACGAATCTAAGAGGTACACTTAGATCAAATATTTAAGGAAGATACTATTACGATATATTGACATAGATTATGTAGCATTCTCACAGCAGCAAATGGTTTGTGAAAACATGTATTGTTGCGAGTCAAATATGTTGAGATTAGTATCTGATCTAAAAACAGTTTTGATTGCCAAATGCGAGCTTGTCACTTAGCAACTTTGCTCAAAGTCAAAGAATGCGTTTGTTTCACGGAAAATTGATGATTTGGAAAATATTTCCTTTGAAAAATGATCGTTTAAGTCACTTATAAAAATGAATTAATGAAAAATATTTTCATCATTTATTGAATTGTTTAGACATAAATTGTTACCAAGAAATCACAATTAGGGTTTCAAAAAATCACAAGTTAATGGACACGCCGGATATAAAGAATGGAAAGAGAGAGAGAGAGAGAGAGAGAGAGAGAGAGAGAGAGTTATTCTCCTTGATCAATTCTTATGCATTGCCTCAGTCATTTTGGAGCCCACAAGTCTTGTCATTTAGTCGATTTTCCACTTTAGACTTAACTCTCTTAAAAAACAAAACCGTCGGACATGTCTTTATAAAAATAAATTTACATGGAAATTTGTCGTCGGAGATATGTTGGCAAAATCACTCAAGGGGACCTTTTTTTATAAGTTATGCTATTATAGTAATTGGTAGAAAAACTGTGACACAAAAATGAGCATAGTACATAAATGAATGACATTGTTAGTGTGATTTTTCCAATTTTGTTATATGCAACTATAAGCTCAACGGTTGTGCCCCCACGTCTGTGGATATAATAGGAGCAAAAGGTCTAACTTACGCCAACCCATGCCAAGGTTAGTTTCTTCACATTTATGGTCATGTGCGTTCTAATGAAATGACCAAGTTCATTGTTCTTCTGGAAAATTTCTATCGGAAACAAACGTATTGGACCGTAATTCCGGTAGAAATCAAGGTCACATGAATAAACCAAAGAATCTTGTCTTATTCAGCAACTTATAAGTTTTTTTTCTTTTTATTATTTCGATACCTCCTACCGTTTAGCACAAAAGATTCAAAGATGACTCAATAAACATATTTCTAATTTTTTGAAAGTTTTTTCTCATATTTTGACATAGATAGCGTTGCTATAAAGCATAAGTGCGATACTCTGAATTTAATGATTATGTTAATGAGTACCTCAAAGTACTTAATGATGGGAAAAAAAATTCAAATATTATTATATAAAATAAAAAGAGCATTCTGCTTTCGACATCTCGATCATTTTTGTCTTCTCGCAAATATGCATAATTTATTTATTTTACAGGTATTGTGTCATTGATCAATGCATAAGGTATGAAAACGTAAAGAATAGGCCATAAATGTGATTGAGGGAAATCATTTGATAGTTAGTCTTTCTTTACATTGTTTTCATTTTCTCTTTCCTTTTTTCTAATTGAGGCAACTATTTGGTAGGTTTTGGTATTGAACACTATGAACAGGTCAAAATTAGTGAACCGTTATTGATGCAATCAAAAGAGACGCTATTCATTATGGGGAAATCTGTCTTTTTACTATTTGTTGATGTTCTATTGGCTTCCTTATTAATGTTTCGCCATATCGGGGCGAGGGTGAAGGAGTAGGTATTATAATTTTACAATTTAAAGTCACCATGAGATGCAGAAAATCCGCGTAATTTTCTCCATCAAACACCACCTTCATAAAATTGTTATTCATGACATATTTCATTTAAATTAATAAATGAAAGGATGGCAAAAAAACATACTAAATATATTACGGATCTAATTAGACAGACTGAAAGTTGTGGGAAAATATTTCACATTAATCAAAAGTGATTTAATTGAATTGATTGAAAATTCAATTATTACATGAAGCACGGACAAAATTTGATAGACTACTAATAACATTATCTCTTTCAAGAGCAGGAGCTTTCAAATAGTCAACTTCCAACGAGAAACTTGATATTGCCCCTACAAGAATGTCATGACAATTATCACAAAACCTTTTCACATTCATGCCTTGGAGCATTGGTCCAAAGGTCTATTTGTACCGTCATAGAATTTGAAAGTAAGTGTGAACGTGTAAATGTAAGAATGGGCCATAAACATGAGTGAGGGACATCATTTGATAGTCAGTCTTTCTTTACATTGTTTTTTTTTCCTAATTGAGACAACTATTTGGTAGGTTTTTGGTATTGAACACTAACAATAGATTGAAATTAGCGAACCGTCTATTGATGCAATCAAAAGAAACTCTGTTCATTATGGAGAAGTTCATCTTTTTAGCATTTGTTGATGTTTTGTTTGCTTCCCTAATGATGTTTTGTCAGATCTGGGTGAGGGCATAAGAACGGGTACTATAATTTTACAATTTAAAGTTACCATGACACGCACAAGGTTTGCATAATTTTCTCCATCAAACACTAGCTTCATAAAATTGTTCTCCATGTCAAATTTCATTTAAATTAATAAATGGAAGGATGACAAAAAACATATTAAATATATTACGGATATAATTGACCTATTGAAAGCTATGGGAAGATATTTCACAATAATCAAAAGTGATTTAATTGAATTGATTGAAAGTTCAAATATGACATGACGCATGGATAAAATTTGACAAACTACTAGTAACATTATCTCTTCCAGCAGTAGGAACTTTTAATTAGTCAACTTTCAATGACACACTTGATATTGCCCCTACAGGAAGGTCACGACAATTATCACAAAACCTTTTCAAATTCATGCCTTGGAGCATTGGTCCAAAGGTCTATTTGTATCCTTATAGAGTTGAAAGTAAGTGTGGATGTGTAAACGTAAAGAATGGACTATAGACGTGAGTAGGGACATCATTTGATAGTCAATCTTTTTTTACATTGTTTTCTTTTTCTTTCTTTTTTTTTTCTAATTGAGATAACCATTAGGTAGGTTTTGGTATTGAACACTAAGAATGGGTCAAAATTAGCGAACCGTCTATTGATGCAATCAAAAGAGACTTTGTTCATTATGGAGAAGTTTATCCTTTTAGCATTTGTTGATTAGCAATTATTGATGTTATGTTGGCTTCCCTAGTAATGTTTTGTCAGATCTGGGTGAAGGCGAAGGAACGGGTATTATAATTTTACAATTTAAAGTCACCATGACACGCACAAAGTCCGTGTAACTTTCTCCATCAAACATTAGCTTCATAAAATTGTTATCCATGACATACTTCATTTAAATTAATAAATGAAAGGATGACAAAAAACATATTAAATATATTTAAGACCTAATTAGACCGACTAAAAGGGAAGATATTTCACATTAATCAAAAGTGATTCAATTGAATCGATTTAAAGTTCAAATATGACATGAAGCATGGATAAAATTTGACAAACTATTAGTAACATTATCTCTTCTAGTAGTGGGAACTTTCAATTAGTCAACTTCCAACGAGACACTTGATATTGCCCCTGCAGGAAGGCCACGACAATTACCACAAAACCTTTTCACATTTGTGCCTTGGAGCATTGGTCCAAAGGTCTATTTGTGCCCTCATAGAGTTGAAAGTAAGTGTGAACGTGCAAACGTAAAGAACGAGCCATAGACGTGATTGAGGGATATCATTTGATAGTCGATCTTTCTTTACATTGTTTTCTCTTTCTTTCTTTTTTCTTTTTTCTAATTGAGACAACCATTTGGTAGGTTTTGATATTGAACACTAAGAACAGGTTGAAATTAGCGAACTGTCTATTGATGCAATCAAAAGAGACTCTGTTCATTATGGAGAAGTTCATCTCTTTAGCATTTGTTGATGTTTTGCTAGATCTAGGCGAGGGCAGAGGAATGGGTATTATAAGTTTACAATTTAAAGTCACCATGACACGCACAAGGTTTGCATAATTTTCTCCATCAAACACTAGCTTCATAAAATTGTTATCCATGAGATATTTCATTTAAATTAATAAATTGAAGGATGACAAAAAACATATTAAATAAATTACGGATCTAATTAGATTGACTGTAAGTTGCGGGAAGATATTTCATATTAATTAGAAGTGATTTAATTGAATCAATTGAAAGTTCAAATATGACATGAAGCGTGGATAAAATTTGACAAACTACTAGTAATATTATCTCTTCTGGTAGTAGAAACTTTCAATTAGTCAACTTCAAATGAGACACTTGATATTGCCCCAATGGAAGGTCATGACAATTATCACAAAACCTTTTCACATTCGTGCCTTGGAGCATTGGTCCAAACGTCTATTTGTACCACTATAGAGTTGAAAGGAAGTGTGAACGTGTAAATGTAAAGAACATGCCATAGACGTGATTAAGGGACATCATTTGATAGTCAGACTTTCTTTACATTTTTTTTTTTCTAATCGAGACAACCATTTGGTAGGTTTTTAGTATTGAACACTAAAAATAGGACGAAATTAGCTAACCGTCTGTTGATGCAATCAAAAGAGACTCTGTTCATTATGGAGAAGTTCATCTTTTTAGCATTTGTTGATGTTTTGTCAGTTTCCCTATCGAGGTTTTGCCAAATCTGGGTGAGGGGAACAGAATGGATAAAATAATTTTACAATAAAGTCACCATGACACGCACAAAGTTCGTGTAATTTTCTCCATCAAACATTAGCTTCATAAAATTGTTAGCCATGACATATTTCATTCAAATTAGTAAATGAAAGGATGACAAAAAACATATTAAATATATTATGGATCTAAGTAGATTGACTGAAAGTTGTGGGAAGAAATTCCACATTAATCAAAAGTGATTTAATTGAATTGATTGAAAATTCAAATATGACATGAAGCATGGGTAAAATTTGATAGACTACTAATAACATTATCTTTTCCAGCAATAGGAACTTTCAATTAGTCAACTTTCAACGAGATAATTGATATTGCCCTACAGGTAGGTCACGACAATTATCATAACACCTTGCCTTGGAGCATTGGTCCAAAGGTCTATTTGTACCCTCACAAAGTTGAAAGAAAGTGTGAGCGTGTAGACGTAAAGAATAGGCCATAGATGTGATTGAAGGACATCATTTGATAGTTAGCCTTTCTTTACATTGTTTTCTCTTTTTTTTTTCTTTTTTTGATTGAGACAACCATTTGGTAGGTTTTGGTATTGAACATTAAGAACATGTCCAAATTAGCAAACCGTCTATTGATGCAATCAAAAGAGACTCTCTTCATTATGGAGAAGTTCATCTTTTTAGCATTTGTTGATGTTCTGCTAGCTTTCCTATTGATGTTTCAGCCCGTCATCTATTCCAGCAACTTCACAGATCAAGAGGCTCTCCTCCACTTTGAATCGACGATGGAAGTCGACCCGACGAACACCATCAAAAGCAGCAATTGGACCGTGAAAGCAAATTTCTGTGAATGGATTGGTGTTGTTTGCAGTAACCACAGGCATAGAGTCACAGCTTTAAACCTCTCGCACATGGGTCTCCGGGGAAGACTCTCTCCCTACCTTGGGAATCTTTCTCACCTGGTTTCTCTTGATCTCCGCAACAACAATTTTTATGGCATGATTCTAATAGAAATTGGTCATTTACGCCGCCTCAAAGAACTTATACTCGAATTGAACCAGTTCGAAGGAAACATTCCTCCTATCTTAACCCAGTGCCAGAACCTCGAAGTCATGTCACTCGCGAAGAACAGACTAACGGGTGGCATACCAAGAGAATTCGGGGCCTTCCCTAAGTTGCAAGAGCTGAATCTTAGCTCAAACGACTTACGGGGTCAAATTCCAAGATTCCTGAGCAACATATCCACATTGCAAGTCATTCGATTGGCCAACACCACTCTCACTGGTTTGATTCCTTCAACACTTTTCAATATATCGCTCACTTGGGTCAATTTGAGGCATAATTATCTCTCTGGAAGTCTTCCCTCTGATCTTTGCTATCGCTGGCCTAACATTCAAATTCTTTCACTTCGTCGAAATCAATTTAGCGGCCTGTTACCAGAGACGCTAACCCAATGCAAAGAGCTTATCGTATTGTGGTTGTCATACAATCGTTTTCAGGGAAGCATTCCTCGAGATATAGACAGCTTGCAAAAGCTGCAAAAGATCTATATTGGTGCTAACAACTTTACTGGCACGATTCCTCGAACCATCGGTAACATGTCGAGCTTGCACGTGCTGGACATAGCAGAAAATTACATTGAAGGGGAGATTCCGAGTGAGATTGGCAATTTGGTCAATCTACAAAATATGCACCTTGGGAAAAATTTGCTAACCGGCGAAGTGCCTCAAGAGGTTTTTAATATTTCTTCGCTCCAAATACTTGGTTTGATGGTCAATTTCCTCTCTGGAAGCCTTCCCTCAGGTAGAGATCTAAGCCTTCCGAAGTTGGAAGGACTATATTTGGGAGGCAATGGCTTTGACGGTAACATCCCACAGTATTTCTCAAATTTTTCGAACCTAATCCTTTTCGATGTCGGGGACAATCAACTCAGCGGACCCATACCTACGGGTTTGGGCAACTTGAAGAACCTTGAAGACTTTGGAATTAAGTTTAATCAGCTAACAGGAGAGACTTATGGTTTGGAGCTCGGTTTCCTCTCCGCTTTATCTAATTGTCCATCTCTGCGAGTCTTGTGGCTAGAAGGCAACCCACTTCGTGGCTACATACCAGAATCTATCAAAAACTTCTCCTGTTCCCTACAAATTCTAATTGCTCGCAATTGTCAAATAAGAGGTCGTATTCCCGAGGAAATGGGTTTCTTGAAGAGATTGACTTTCCTAGATTTGGGCAATAATGCTCTAGACTGCAACATCCCATCATCAATCGGAGGACTAGAAAGGTTGCAAAGGCTGTATCTTGATAACAACCATCTCGAAGGACCGATCCCCAATGAGATATGCAACTTGACAGGTTTAGGAGAGTTGGTGCTCCAACAAAATAGGATATCGGGATCAATCCCGAATTGCATCGAAAACCTTAGCAGCCTTCAAAAGTTTCTAATAAGCTCAAATAACATGACATCGGTTATACCATCTAGTCTATGGGGCCTTCAAGAACTCATCTTCCTCAATCTGTCACTCAATTCTTTCAGTGGAGGACTACCGCTTGAAATAGGGAAGATGAGAGCTATAGAGAGCATTGATCTTTCTTGGAACCGACTTACTGGTGCCATACCGAGTTCCATTCAGGAGTTTGAGAGCCTTGCTTCTCTCAACTTGTCAAGGAACTTGTTTCAAGGATTGATACCACAATCGATCGGCCATCTCAAAGGGTTGGATTTCCTCGATCTCTCCTACAATGAGTTATCGGGCACGATACCTGAGTCCATGGAAGGACTTGCACATCTACAAACTTTGAACTTGTCCTTTAATAAGCTATCGGGAGAGATTCCTAATGGCGGGCCCTTTGGAAATTTCTCGGCTCTCTCTTTCATTGGGAATGAAGCACTTTGTGGAAATGCCATTTTTCAAGTCCCACGTTGCAAAGTAAATGGAATGAAATCATCAAGGGACAAGCGGCTCCATATAGTATACATTATTGTGCCAATTGTATCGGCTGTATTAGCTATACTTTTAGTCCTTGTCATTTGCTTGCTTAGAAAGCGTGGGAACACCTCTAGAAAAGCTTTAGTTTCGACGGAGAACTTGCCAAGAATTGACCACCCGTTGATATCATATGGGGAGCTTCGCTTGGCTACTAACAACTTCAGCGAAAGCAATTTGCTCGGAGTAGGAAGCTTTAGCTCTGTATATAAAGGGACTCTAGCCAACGGGATAGACATCGCAGTCAAAGTATTGAATCTCCATATCGAAGGCGTTCTGAAAAGTTTTGACGCAGAATGTGATGTTTTCCGTATGATTCGGCACCGCAATCTTGTCAGGGTAATCAGCACCTGCACGAATATCAATATGAGAGCTCTGGTGTTGCAATACGTGCCTTGTGGGAGCTTGGAGAAGTGGCTGTACTCCAACAACTACAACTTGGATCTCCATCGGCGAGTGAAGATAATGGTCGATGTCGCAACAGCGATCGAGTATCTCCACCATGGCCAACCAGAGCCCATTGTGCACTGTGATCTGAAGCCTAGCAATATTCTTCTAAATGAGGACCTGGTCGCACAAGTTTGCGACTTTGGAATTGCCAAGATTTTGGCTAAGAACAAGCTCGAAACACAAACCCGAACTCTCGGCACGATTGGTTACATTGCTCCAGGTACATTTGTTGAATATTGGCTAATTCAAGCCTTTGATTGCCAATATAATGGTATAATATATAATGATATAATATAATAGAGATATAATAGCACTCGTGTGCCTCTTGATCTTATTACTTATGTCCCAAAAAGAAATAGACCAATTGTTGATATGCTTATGTCACAAACTATGATGCTTGCAGAGTATGGTTCAGAAGGAAAAGTCTCGACAAAGGGAGATGTATACAGCTTCGGCATATTGTTGTTGGAAGTGATTACTGGGAAGAAGCCAACCGATGAAATATTCAATGCAAATATTAGCTTGAGGCAATGGGTAGGTGCAGCAATTCCAGAGAGAGTGCTTGACATTGTGGATAGCAAAATCCTTAGCACAAGGCATGAAGATCCAACGCTTTCAAAATTCAATAGCATAGTCCTATTGATACTAGAGTTAGGACTAGAATGTTCAAAGGACTTGCCTGAGAAAAGAATGGACATGAAAACTGTTGTGGTTAAGCTCAACAAGATCAAGTTGTCACTTCCTTGACAAGAAAACAAGGCTGAGAGCAGCTCATAGAATTAGAACATAGCATTTTCATATTTTGTACTCAATAATTTCATTTCTATTGCATTGTGTGTACGACTATGCAAGATAGTTCCTATTCTTCTTTTAAGCTTTCTGGACCAAAAGAAAACAATTCAAAACGCGACTAGATCTACAATCGAGAGTCTAACTCATGTCCGACTTCAGAATGTGTAGATTTGCCATGTTCTCTAAAAAAAAAACTTTGTCTGAGAGTTGGTAGATTTGCCGGTGACGAACATGGTTTCCTTGAAGCTTGAAGCTCGACGTCTTTTAGCATCACGCCGGGCACAGCCCATGAGCCTTGCATGTCAAGCTGGGCAGGGCTAACCTTTTCGGCCCGCACGCCAAGCCTAGGCCCAGTATCTGTTTGGGCCAATTTCAATCCATTTTCTATTTTAAAATTCTCTTTTCATTTTTACAAAAAAAATACTTATAATTTATTTTAATCCGACAAAAGATTATGTTAACTTTTCCATACTAAAATTGTAAAGCGAAATCTAATTGGAACGGATAGTAACTTGGCATTAAAAAAGAAATATAGTTATGATGTCTGCATTATACACCTATACGGTCATCTTCATTCCCTATGCAACGTCATAATGGATAGTAATAAGACCATCCTTTCAATTGTATGGAGAAATAGAATATTGAAAGTCATTTTCTGATTGTTATAATTTTTCCTAGAGGCAAACATCAAATAATATCTTCGTATTCTTTCAATGATTAAAACAAACATTGATTCAAGGGCACTGTAGAAACGATGAAATATAATAGGCCTTTTCTTTTGTCCATTATCTTTTCTTTGGCCTGTTTTCCGTTGTTCTCTTTCAAGTTTAATTACATTAAAATATTAAAGTAATATGTAACTGAGGGCTAAATGAGAAATCAAAAAGTGAGATAAAACCCATTTTTGACTTAAATATGTAGATGAAGGGCATTTTTCGTTTTGATCGACAGAAAAAAAAAAAGGTTATACAATATGAATATGAGTAAAAACTTATTATCATTGTTTTTTTCCTTGAAGTACAAGTAGAATGATTTTAAGTCATCACTTCCAATGAATTTACAAGAAAAGTTTCAAGTATAAAAAAAGTCGTAAGTTTTTTGCATTGATGCCAATTTAATCCTAAATTTTTTATTGGTGCAAATTTAATTCTAAACATTTTGACTTGGTACCAATTTAATCTTAAACATTTTATTGGTATCAATTTAAACCTAAAACGTTTGATTTGGTATCAATTTAGTCCTAAACATCTTGATCTATCACCAATTCAATCTTTTCAACTAATTTTGGCCGAATATTGCTGACGTGAACACCGATCGGCTAATAATATTTTAATATTTTTCGAATTATTAATTAATTAATTAATTAATTTCTTTTTCTTTTTCTTTTTTTTTCCCCTTCCCCTCCTCCTTCCTCCAGCCGGTTGCTAGCTGGGCGAGGCCGCCCTCATAGCCACTAGTGAGGACTTGAGCCTTGCCAGTGACCGGCGAGGCTTGCTAGAGGTCGAACCTGTATAAATCAATTGGCATGAGGAAAGCTTTGAACATGAAGGTTGGGGATTTTCTTATGGCAGGCTACTATAGATCGGTAGCCTGTCCCAAACTCCATTGGAATATCTTTTGTTGCACCCTCTCGGCCTTGCTTATAAATGAAGTCGGTTCATTTTAAAAACCCATCTAAACCCATTTAATGCGGGTTTTTAAATTAGAACTAATTATGGTCTATATCTTAATTTAAGTTGACAACTCACTTCCAAAGATTTAAAATATGCATTTGCAATCTATTACCCTAAAATGACTTCCCTAGGAATCTAATAGGTGTCATGTAATTATTCATATGGTCTTCTCTCTCTCTCTCTCTCTATATATATATATATTTATATAAGTGCATTATAAGCCTTAAAGCTTTTTAGGGAAGTATAATTGAATCCTAAAATTTTCAAAAAGCGTAATCAAGTCTTTTCGCGAAAGTATAATCAAGTTGTAAAACTTTCAAAAAGCTCAATGAAGTTCTAAAATTTGTTACAAAAATGCAAACGAGTCCTAAAACTTTCAAAAACTGCAATTAAGTGAAGAATTTAATTGGATCAATTTGACTAATTTTAGGACTTCATTGAACTTTTTGAAAATTTTAAGACTCAATTACACTTTCATAATAAGTTTTAAAGACATTCAATGCAATGGTCCTTCCTTTTTTTAGTAAATAGTTTAACTTGCTGCTTTTTTTATGCTTTTGCAATCAGGTCCACGTTCCATCGAGTTATATGCAACTGTCGAGAAAGGTGTCACTGTTGCCTTTTTGCACTCTCTCTCTCTTATTTCTCTTTATAAAGAATTATGAACCCGCTTTGAATCTATTGAAATTAGTCCAATTGATTGGGGATCAAAGTAATAGCTACTTCAACCGAGAAAGAGAGCAGTACTAGGAAGAGTAAAAGTACAGTAAAAGCCGATCTTCGGATAAAAGTACCAAAAAGTCATAAACCTATTGCATTGGTACCTATTCAATCCTAAACTTTTCAATTGGGCCAATTCATCTTAAACCTTTTAATATTTGTATCAATTCAGTCCATCCGCCAATTTTGGCCAATCGACGCTAACGTGGACGTTGGCCAGATGCTGACGTGGCAATTTGTATGATTTTTTATGATTTTTTTGAATTTTTATTAAATGTTTTTCTTTTTTCTTTTCTCCCTTCTTCCTCTTCCTCCATGGACTGTTCCAGCCACCAGGCGAGGGCCGCGAAGCCCTCTCCTGCCACCGGCGAGGTGGCTTCACTCGGATCTGAGCGAGGTCAGCCTCACCTTGGCCTTGCCGCGGGCGAAGGCGGCCTCGTCCACGGTTGGCGAGGCCATGGCGGCCATCGCCGGGCGGAGGCGAGGCCGCTAAGCCCTCGCTAGTCGTCGGCGAGGGTCGCGGCCCTCGCTCGGCCTCACCCGGGTCGCGGGCGAGCGGCTTAGCCCAAATCTGGGCAAGGTCGGCCTCGCCGCGCCAACGAGGCCAACGCAACCCTCGCCCCGGAGATGGCTGCCTTCGCTCACGACAAGGCCCGGCAAGGGTTGCGTTGGCCTCACTGGCCGCAGGCGAGGCCGCCTTTGCCCTTGGTGGCCTCGCCCAGATCTCGGCTAACGCGCCTCACCCGCGGCCCTGGGCGAGGCCAAGCGAGGGCCGCAACCCTCGTCGACGGCTCGCCTCCACCCCGGCGATGGCCACCATGGCCTCACCAGCCACGGGGAAGGCCGCCTTCACCCGCAAGGCCGGGCGAGGCTAGCCTCGCCTAAATCCGGGCGAAGTCACCTCGTCGGCGGCCCCGGGAGAGGCCGGGCGAGGGCAAACGATCCTCGTCGGCGGCAGGCAAGGGCTTTGCGGCCCTCGCCGGCCACCACTGAACAGTCCAAGGAGGAAGAGGAAAAAGGGAGAAAACAAAAAAGAAAAAAAAATCATAAAAATTGCCACATCAGCGCCGATCGACCAAAATTGGCTAGATGGACTGAATTGGTACCAATATTGAAAGGTTTAGGACTAAATTGGTCCAATTGAAAAGTTTAGGACTGAATTGGTACTAATGCAATAGGTTTATGACTTTTTTTATGCTTTTCCCCCGATCTTGGATAGTCGTAAGCTGATCCAGATAATGGTCCTAGGTTTTGAGAATGTGTGACCAAACTCTTAGGAAATTCCCAAGAAAATTGTCCAAAAAGTCCTAAATCTATTGTACTTTTGCTAATTCAATCATAAACCTTTCAATTTTGTTCATTAAATTATAAACTTTTTCACATTTTGTCAATTAAGTCTATTTGGCCAATTTTGGCTAAAAATTACTAACGTGGACAAGTAGCATTTACACTTTAAAACTATTTTAATACTTTTTGAATTTTTTTATGCTTTTGTCTTTTCTTTTCTTTTTTTCTTTTTTTCTTTTTTTTGTTTTTTGAGGGTTTTGGAGAGAGGGCCGGCAAGGGTGGCTGGCGGACCCTCGTCAACCCTGGGGGAGGGGTATCAAGGCCCTCGCCTATGGCTGGCAAGTTTTTCGACCCTTCCCCTTCCAACTAAAGATAAAAATTCAAAAAAATTATTAAAATATCACTATAATATTATCTTAAAAAGTGCCATGTCAACGCCAATCGTCCATGTCAGTAATTTTCAGTCAAACTTGGCAAGATAGACTCAATTGATAAAATGTGAAAATGTTTAAGACCCATGGCCGAGATGGTTTGCGCCTTACTATCTCATCGACGAGGGAATAGGTTCGAATCTCCGGGCACTAACACGACTTAAGTGAGGGTCCCAAGGGTGGGTTACTGGGCCAACTCCCCAAGGTATTGACGCTTGGTCCGGGGTGCACCGCGCACTTTATGGACCGTGGGCTGCCCGGCGTAAGCCTGGCGGATCCTCGGTTACCAAAAAAAAAAAATTTGATAAAATTGAAAGATTTATTATTTAATTGACAAAAACATAATATGTTTAAAAAATTTTCGACAATTTTCTTGGAAATTCCCATTCAAGTTGAGATTATCTTCACATACGATCCCTGATCGTTTTCCCTTCCCTCCTGAGCATCTTTCATTCATTGCCTTCTCCATTCTTGATGGCTCTTATTCCCTTTTCTCTTTTGCTGATATCCCTATTTAAACAATCCTATTCATGCTCGTGTTCTCACGGAATGCAAATTGAATTCTTCGTGTATCCTAACCATGATTGTCTCGTCGACTGCCTGCCGACGTGTACGTCCGAGGAGAACCTCCCAAGTAAGCTGTATTTCCAATCGGGGCTGGAACCTCTATTCTGCGGGCTTTTCCTACGAGGATTTGGGCGCTGTATTTGTCATTAGCTGCTCCAATAGTTGTTGAACGCCGTGCCCATTAGCAAATCATGAAAATTATCCAATCAATTCTAAACTTATATGCAGGTAGTTGTTGAACGCCTAAACTTATATGCTTCTAAACTTATATGCAGGTAGTTGTTGAACGCCTAAACTTATATGCAGGTAGTTGTTGAACGCCATGCCCATTAGCAAATCATGAAAATTATCCAATCAATTCTAAACTTATTCTAAACTTATATGTAGATGTCAATTCAATTCTAATTATTCTAATTTTGTCAATTTAATATTAAATCTTTAAGCGAAGTTTTAAAGTAGTCATTCTAATCAATTTTTAATGATCACTGATTGTTAATACAGTCATCAACAGCCTTCCTTCCTACGTTAACTAACGATCCAATCATCAACAGCTGTCATATATGACACGGTTATGTCAATAATATGTCGACAATGTTTAACAACAATTGATCGGAATGACCACATTAAAATTTCATTCACAAATTTAGAACTAAAAAAAATTATAATTAAATTAACATCCATGTAATACATTTAGAACTGATAAAATAGAATAATTTATAATAGAATTAGCATCCATATACATTTTGAATAATTTTCCCTTAGCAAATCCATACCAGCATCGAATCCTAAATTTGCTCGAAATTACGTCATGTGCAGGTTTCCTCCCATCTTATGTCAAAACTATTTGTCCCAAAGATACGGCGATGCTCTTGTTGATTTAAATGTATACACAAGGGAAGGAGCTTAAAGTTTGCCAGTGAGAAGCAGAAGATTGTCTTCCATGGACATACCTGCCAAAAAACCCTAATTGCGTTCTCCGAAACGTTATTTCACAACTGCAACTTTTTAGGACTCCTTTAAGAAAAGAACAGAAAAGGAAACGGCCCACACATCTCAAAGCACCAACTCTCCTGCGATTCGACAGGCGGACGGTTGCCTTTCAACGATAGTTTCGGTAGACTGGACTGTACATGCAACTTTCTGCGTACTCGACAAGATTTCCTGGACGAGGTAGGCGCGTCGCTAAGCCTGGAATGGGTTGAAAACACAATGGGCTAAGCAGGAGAGAAATAAATATGTCCATGTGGATGGAACTGTGAGTAGCATTTGCCATAGTGCACTTACCGAGATCGTAAGCCACTTCAGCTACGTTGGCTGCTATTTGCGCAGAAATCTTTCTGATGTTCCTCAAAGGTGGATAGATCAGCCCCTTCTCAAAGTCCTCCGGTGTCACTTGACTAGCTAACGCCTCCGCTATGTTATGACACACAGAAACAAGCTTTAGACTGATAGTAGCCTGCTTATTTCACTTGAGCCTCAGTAAGTAACAAGCATGTAAGTAATGGCGCGACATGAATTAGCAGATTACTTACAGGCAGCTAGAAGCATTTGATCATGTACACGAAGTGACCCTGAGATGACCAAACCCAGCCCGAACCCAGGGAAGACGTAAGCATTGTTGGCCTGGAGTACAAGAAAAAGCAAAGTCCAGAACTCTATACAAGCACGAGAAGAGATAAATAACTAAGGAAGAAGACAAGGTTTACCTGGCCTGGTACAAAAACCCTGCTGTTGTACTCAACCGGGTGGAACGGGCTTCCGCTAGCAAATACAGCACGACCCTGCGGTTGGGTTATTGTGATATGGTTATCAGAGGGCGCAGGATGAGGTACTACATGTTAACAGATGAGCTTTACATTTACCTTGCTCCAGGAGTAAGCTTCTTCTGCCGTGCACTCGGACTTGGAGGTTGGATTGGATAAGGCCATAATAAGAGGTCTCTACGTTACGGATCGACAAAAATTACAGTTCATTTTGTTAACGGTGTAGAAGAGAGGCAAAGCAGTAATGTTATTCCCTGGATAACATTTCCATAGGCTTTGATTTAAGGATGAACATACCTCGGTATAAGAGGTCATGGTCTCAACAACCTCCTTTGTGAAAGCTCTTCCTACTCCAGCTGATCCAATCAAAATCGTGGGCTTGAGTGCCTGAGAAGGACGGTAAATGCGTGATGAGTGAACGGAAATAAAGACAAACAGTCACTTTCAAAGGGAATGTAACAGAACTAGCAAGGAATAGTTTTCCCACCTTGACAGCACTCAGAAGATCCTCGACAGGTTCATGTTGATGAGCCCAGGGCTTCTTAAAGTGTTGAAGTGAACCCTTCCGAGAATTAACGATCAGCCCCTGCCGTAAAAGATACGAAGAAACTATGATATATCGAGACTTCTTTTGGATTTCTTTTGCAACTGAAGCAGCTAGTATTCATCAAAATATCTGAAACCTTTGAATCAACTAGCCAAATGTTTTTCTGAGTCTCCTCCACTGGAGCTTCTGCCTGCAATGACCATAAATCCACACTACAATTAATGAGATAAGAAGATGGTCTCTGACTCGTTGTGGATGATATGAAAACCTAACCATGAGGAATCTCCAAACCAGAACAATAGATGAGTACCTGCTTCGACATCTCGAGAGCTATGAGTTCTGCTACGCCAGTCCCTGCCTGCTTTGAGCATATCGTCAATGTTAGATCGAGTTGATCACATCTAGGGTGGAATCTATTGAGGATCTTAACTTAATACCAAGACAAGGGAAATTAAACTGCCATCTTGAAGAGATGGACATCATGTACTAATTCTTCCAGTAAGCTTCAGTTAAGAGGAAAAACATGAGTAGAAGGAAAACCCACTTCTCCGGCACCAAAGAACAAGAAAGTGTGGTCTGCCAAAGAGCTGCCCACAACTTTGAGTGCTGCGAGCAGTCCTGCAAGAACTACTGCTGCTGTCCCCTGAACAGAATGTGTATCGTTTACTATTTGGGATCGCAAGTGAAAACGAAATCCATATAGAACAATGCATTATACCTGTATGTCATCATTGAACACAAGATGAGTTGTACCATACTTTGTAAGCAGTTCAAAAGCATTGTGGTTTGCAAAATCCTCAAACTGCATAGCTTAATGAAATATTAGTATCCGATAACATCAGAAATCACAATATTTTAGAAACTTCTTCATGACCTAACTTGGAAAAGATCCTTACCTGTATGAGAACTTCTTCTCCATAATTCTGCTTGACAGCATTCATGAACTCATGCAAAAGATCTGTGTACTCCTGCAAAGATGATGTTATCTGCCTTGACATTCATTGTTAAACTTACATGACTGCCGACTCTGTAAGGCATAATATATTAAAAAAGGACCTGTCCAATTGCCCTTCTCTGTCTGAGGCCAATGTAAAACTCATCCTTCAACAAATCCTCATTGTTCGTTCCCACATCAATTGTCACTGGTAAACACTTGAAAGAGAGTCCGATATGTGAATTCTTAGTCACAGAGAACATCTTAGAGCAAATTTTGGCGAGGAAGCAACGAGGCTTGTTAGGTTAACTTCAAAAATTTGAGTTTGGACTTCTTTCCACAAAGATAAAAGGTTGAAACAAATTTAAGAAATAACTTTTACACTAAAGAAATTCTAAAGGTGGACTCGGAAGGTTGTGGACAGAACTGTTTCCAATAAACACTTACTGCTGAAGGACGGACTCCTCCAAGGGCTGTGTACAAAGCCAATTTCCCAACAGGAATGCCCATCCCCTAATGAAAATTTTTTGCAAGAAGACTCAAATATTAATCATCATAATTCATCAGCATAAAGTTGAAACAGTAGCATCACCTGGCAGCCAAGATCGCCAAGTCCCAAGATCCTCTCACCATCAGTCACAACGACAACCTGAATGCTCCTTTCAGGCCAGTTTTTCAGTGCCTCGAGAACCTTACCTCTGTTACATGTTGATCAGTATCAGAGCTGCATTTTAGTGGGACAACCCGCAAAGTAGGCAAAAATAACACCTTTCTTTTAGACTTATGAAGAGACCCTCAGGGCGCCTGAAGATGCTCCCATATTTCTGGCAAGCCTCACCAACAGTTGGAGTATAGACGACAGGGAGCAACTCCTTGACGTTGTCGATTAGAAGCTTATAGAAGAGCCTTTCATTCCTCTCCTGCAAACCGAAATATGTAGGGTTAACTGCCACATCCCGATAACAAGGACAAGTAAGCCAATTACTACAATAGAAGCATTGAAAGCTCAATGTGCCTCGTAAATTTATGGGAATACTTCCAAATTACGGTAAAGGGCAATAAGGTAATACTGACAAGAACCCGTCATACAATCCAAAATTCCAGAATGATCATATCCTACTCAAGTGCAACTTGTCCAAATAAGAAAACGCAAGTTCATCCCATTACGCTTTACAATCACCACATATGCGAACATATATGCAAGCATGGATGCGTCGTTCACAAACGCTGAGAAACCAGAACAAGATTAGACATGGTGGCTGGGGGTACCCGGAGGTCCATAATTGCAATGTACTTTTGCAGCGGAAGCTGATATTGCCGGAGATTATGCAACAACTTCTTCTCCTGGTCATCAAAATCGATAGCGATCAAAGGAGATTGACACAAGAATGTCAATAACGTAGGAATAGCCATACTAAAAAAAAATAGGTTGATGATGATGAAGCAACCTGAAGACGTTGAGAAGCAACTGTTGGAGGCAGAAGACCACGCAAATAATGAGCGTCCCTCTCTCTCTCTGTAAAAGCAAGTCCCTTGTTGTAGCGAGGATCTCTCAACAGAGATACCCCACTGCACCATGTAAAACTTGTTAAATTACCTCTGAATTGTTTCAAAAACAAATCTCTCTCTCTCTCTCTCTCTCTCTCTCTCCTATAATCATTTCTCTAACTCCAAACCAAACACTCCACATTCAAACATGTGATGCGTCAAATGATCTAAGAAAGCAAACCTCGCAACAGAGAGAGCCCAAGGAGTGACGAACTGGTCCTCAGTGGCACGATCCTCGCCGTAAACGTCCTCGACCCTACCGCCCACGTTGGATTTCGGCTCGAGCACGGGCGCGCCTTCCCTCATCTCCTTCATCGTGCTCTCCATATTCACGGCAGTCTTCCTCTCTCCTCCCGATCAAAGCCGCCGCTCGACCTCGACACCGCCACAATCAACGGCGGAGACAAAAACTCCCGCGTAGATAGATATCCGAACGGCGCAGTGAAGCCTGAAGATGAAGAGATCGACCCTGTTCTGCTGCGAGCATCACCGGCGACGAGTCAGCTCTCCTCAGTCATCGCGGCGATGATCTAGTAGCAGCTCACCGACAGAAGAGAGAGTTGCGAGCACAGGTGTCGAGCGGTGGCGATGGCAGTCGGCGCGATGTCGAGTGCATGCACGCATGCAAAGCACGCGACTCGTCGCCTTTTGACGCCATGCAACGGCAGACTTCGCTATGGACACGAATATGAGAGGAAAAAGGTCATCCGTACAGTTATGGGCCCGACGGCCCGTGGACCCACCCGAGCCCGGCCCGAGGACATTCTTGGACGGGTTTGGACAGGGCGTTTGATGAGAAAACCCGGCTCAGTTGAGCCCGAGCCCGATCTCAGTGCGGCCCAAAGCTTTACCAAGGGTGGGCTTCGGCTGATATGTAGGCCTGACCTTAATGCTCGGACTTGGACAGGCTTCGGCAAGGGCTTCTAATAAGAAAACCCGGCTCGGTTGAGCCCGAGCCAAGCCTAGCACACGAATCTTCTATATAAAATCTTTAGGAATTATATCATAAATAATTTGATATATCTCTAATAAATTTACCCTTCATTAATATCCGTTAAATTTCTAGATTAGATAACACTTGACAATTGATGAGTTTATCAGCTTGAAATTTTACTCTCCGTTTAAAGTTCAAAGTTCATATGAAAATTCTTATTATAAATTATTAATCGAATATGTCGAGCTACATCTAACAACTTGTGATTTTTCATTGTATCAATCTAAATAAAAATTAATTAAGAGTAAATCTATCATACATGTATAGATTTGGAGTTCTTTGAAATCAAAAAATTAATGTGTTAAATTTATAACAAATATACAAATTTAGGATTTTTATGATATTAACCAAAAATGTTGCTATAGGCAAACCTAAGCAAAAGAGTTAAACTTTTAGACCGCTTAGAATTATTGCCTTAAAAAAGTGCAATACAAGTAACCATTTTTACAAAAGCATTTTTCAAAATATTCTTTTCCACAAAACAAACACACTTCAAAATGCAACTTTTCTGCTGTAAAAAATAAAAGGTCTAAAGGATAAGATAGATAAATAATTATATTTATGCTAAAGCCAAACCAAGTTCCGTTGCATGACAATAACATAGACTCCCCTTAACCCTTCCCCCTCTCACTAAGACCATACAAGTAATGATTTCAAATCAAGACGTTAATCTTACACTAGTAACTTTACATAAGACAGTTTGGTTAGAATTGACAAATAAGTCACTCTTAATGCCGCTCTACAGAATGGTACATGAGATTTTCACCTCATACAGCTCCTCGTTCAATTCTTTCAAAGTGGATTATGCACTGTAATACATCTAATGATCCTAACACGTACGTACGTACGTACATGATGCATGGCACAAAAAATTTCCGCGGTTCTCACAGCACTTTTTCTCCACCGACGAGGCGACCGACAAACCTAATTATACACCCGTAGCTCGGATTTACAACATCCGTCCGCGCCAATGTTAGGTTTCAACTGAAGATTTCTTTTAGAACTGAGGGCAGGCAGACAATTAACTTCTGCTCCTGCTTAATGGCATAAATCCGGCAGAGTGCAGGACCCGCCACTCTCCAAGCAAATCCGCATTTGCTGGCGTCATTCCGTCGCTTCGCATAGTCATATGTAATGTTATAGATTGCGAGAGCCTCGTTAAAAATATCTTCCTCCTTCCTCGGGCTCTCTTCAAACTCCGGTGCACCATATAGCAACTGCACCAGAAGAATTGTGCAAAAAATGAATTTTCCTAGAATCAGGTCTCTCCCTCCCAGGAAGTACACAGAATGTCCGTGTCCTCTATGACTTTGCTTTCCAGAACCCTGCTGACTACGACTGGAAATCATAAATGAGAAGAGACTAGATGAATAAACCTGTTTATATTTGTTTATTACGTTGTCCGCGGAGGAATTCTTGCCTTCTGCACCTTCCCCTAAAGCAGCCACCATCTCGCTTCTATATTCCGTGTAACGTCTTTCCCACTCCATTCGGCAGTCCCTCGGGGTTTCCACATCAAAATAGGGGAGCTTCCAAATCCCTAAATTTAGCGCAATGAGAAGTCAGTTCCCGCAAATTTCAACAGCAAAGACGAAAACAAAAATTGGAGCTGATAAGTACCAGCAGAAGATGTTATTTGACCACACAAAAATTGTTCATTAAACTCATTGACTTGGTGATAGGATGAAGTCCCTCATTAACCGACTCCATCGAGAAAGAGTACTTTCCATTTTCTTAGGCCACGAGGTGAAGGCGTGATCTCATATCAACTTTCTACTTGCATAATCAAAATATCACCTGGCTTCATATTGTATGAAGAGCCAAGTGAGAGCAGCCAGTTTGAATGAGCGTTATCCCATTCCCATGCTTATATATCATGCAACTTCACAAAAGGTCTTGAGAGTAAGGCAAAATCTCACCTTTGGCAGTCGGAATATCTGCCTGTATGATTCTACCTTATCAAAAATCACTCCAAGGATAGAATAGGAGTGAAAGGAAATGGATTTATCCTTTCCCATGTAATGTGGGAAAGTTTCTGCCTTCAAAGACTTGGGAACTTCAATCTGGTCTCAATTACAAAAGAAAGAGTCGCTATTTAGCTTTCCAAGAAACACTACCATCAAATAGGCATATCACATGACCAAGCTAAAGAAGATTTGAAATGAAAAAAAAAAAAAAAAAAAAAAAAAACAGAGGCGAACAGAAAAAATCACGTATTTATATGCTAAGCAACAAAGATGCATCACGCAAAGTTTTTATCCAACTCACAGTAAGCACTATGAAAATATACAAATTTAGCAGAGCATGCCCCAGGGCACTTCAGTATCTATTGCATGCTCATGAAATGGTAGATTAAGCTCTAAATATTAATACCAAGTACATCATTAGACTTGTAAAGAATTGAAGCAAATACAAGTGAATCGAGAGACTCAAAATCTTATCTTGTCCGATACTTAAATAACAAAAAACACGAAATAAGAAACTGACCTTGAGTCCACTATTCTTAGGAGCATCTAAGGCATCATAATATATGTCAATCAACTGACAAAGGTTTCTCTCCACCCGACGTTTTTCATCAACTTGATCACTACCAAGTGTTAGAAAACGATCCATCAATGCCTGCCAACTATCAGCTGCAACACCAACTGTGTAACTGAAAACACCATAGAAAATGTCAATTTTTCCCGAGCAATGCCATATATGCAGCACAATCAAGTGCCGTAAGTAGATTACATTAATCTTCATGATCATCTTATGTTTTCACCAAAATAATCATCAAATAACAAATCGTGTTTTTCATCTGACATTTTAAGATGGAAAAACTGGAGCCAGCTCAATGACACTAAGAAGGCTATAAATCTTTCCTCATCAATAATATAATACCCAAATTATGCCTCTACTTACTGGCACATGCCTAGCTTTTAATCAGGTCCAGCAAACATAAATAATACACGAAGCACATGAAAAGTACTTGGAAAAAATATCGTGATTGCATCATATATAAACAACACTTCATTGATGGCAAATTCAGCATAGTGATGCAACAGCAAACATCGAGCTTCTTAACCTATTTAATAAAATAACTGGAAGTTTTGAAAGCTGAAATGACCAACCTCCATCAAAGAATGAAAAAGTCATTAAAACCAGAGACCTGAAGTCCAAGTTTTCAAAGGAAAAGTACTTTCATGAAAAAGCTTTTCAATGAACACTAGCGATTCTAAGTCTAAATGAAAAGAAGCAAACTAAAGTAAATTTAGGGCAAAAAACCTAAAATATATTTTGGCAACGGAAAATACAAGTGCAAGAAAGGGAAGATGAATGCTTCCATAACACAATTGGCCAAACCCCTTTAGAGCCCCCAAAGCCCCTTCTAAATGCTAAACCAAACAGGTCCTTTGAGGGGAGACGCCGTCTAACACAAGGGGGGGACGCTATGTTTTCACTATTATATCCATCTATGTTACTCACCCACTTTGATCAACAAACTCCAAATTTATTATATCAGCCCACCCAAAAAATATGCAGCGAAGAATCGACATTGAATATCTCCATCTTCTTAATCTTAGTGTGTTGCTTCTGTGTAAGTGTGTGTCAGTGTGCGTGCATTTGTGCGTAATACACGTGTGAGGTGCATTTGCAGCAATGGTTGAAAAAGAGAATGGGCATGGAAATGGGGACAACCATTTTGAAGTAGATTTGGCTAGAACAGTGAGCAATAAGCGTAAGTCTATGCAGCTAGGTTGACTGTTTTTTGTTTTCCAGGTATAATAGGAGCAACAGGTGATGATAATTTTGCTCTTGCAGAGGCAGCAAGGAATATCATGTGAAGAAATCATAAATCTTTTGCTGTTCAATCTTAAAAATGCAGCCAAAGGAGGGAAAATTCATATTTTTGAAAGGTATTTTACAGAAATAATTTGCAAGAACTTTCTTTTTTTCCCAAGTTCTTAGATCATTCTCTTCAATCACAAATAGTTCCCCACTATGGAGTCTCAGACTTATGGCACTGACCAAAAAGCAAATGCATATTCAAGCGCCTACCTTGGGTTAAATCTAGTGTTCAACCATAAATCAATCAGCTCATCTTCCAACTCCTCAAAAGACAAGTCAATTGGCTTCTTGCAGTTCATATCTTGCGCTGCAGAAGCAGATACCCATGGCTGGCTCGGTGTAAAGTACTTCAACAGCTGACAAATGAATTGCATGCTCAATTAGGGGTTGTTTGAAAGATTTAACTGACATCATTCGGCAATTCGGAATCAACAAATCTTGTAGATAGTTAAATGATCACTGCCAAACTATAACCAAGGCAACCACTGCAAGGTAGGCCTCACAAAATGACAGAACAAGAATGGTACATGATGCACCAACGAGTCCATTATCAGGAACATAGCCACTGACTCATGATTCACCCTTGATGCAAAAGAAAAGGGAAAAAAAGGACAGTTGATCTAGGTATCTACAACTGCAAGATATAATAACAAAGATTTTTAGAAGGGTCTTGTTAACGAGTGCCGCAATGCTTTAATAAAGAAATGTTTTCATTTCCAATGCATCGATTACAAATAACACGAGAGACAGTGCATTGGTAATTAAATAACAAGCTCTCTTATATTGGCTGTTTGACAGGTGCTCCCATCCTTCTTAAGATGCTTGGCTTGGACAGTTAGCATGTGAATGAACGTCTCCTTGCCAACTTAGGTGTGTTAAGAACAAGAAAATGAAATCAGCAACATCAACAGATTCTTGCGGGTCCAAATAAATAGGAAATAAAGAAAAGATCTACTCTTACAAATTAATCTCTATCAAATTTGAATATCAGAATAGTGGATATAGTCATGATTCAATGGGCTATAGGTCTACTTGCTATTTCTTTTGTTGTGCTAGACAACATTGCAGAGAAAGACTGCATTTCCAGCAGGATGAAAACAGAAGTGAAAGACTGCATTTCCATTCCGCCAAATCCATGTTACCCAAGAGATTCAAGAAAAAGCAACAGCAAAACATCTTAGAAGTAGAAATTATCCAAGGACATTAAGGATGGAAATCCTGTTCCAGTAAAAGGCCCCAGTTTGTCATTCATGTTATTCCACTCAGTTTAAAATTACTTTCAAAGTCTAGGCCTGTACGCCAAAGGAGAGACGAAAGAGGAACAGGCACATGCATAAAGAGTGGCTGAAAAGGCCATTATACATTCCTTATGAGCAAAGCCAAACCAATGAAAGCAAACTTGGACATGAACAGTTTTCCCTGTTGTTCAGGAATTAAGTTCAGGCTCATCTTCTCCTAAAGGTCTGTCACAATAGTAAATAACATGTACGAATTTCATATAACTTTTTCTTTAAACTTCTAATAACTTAAGTAATTGACCATATTAATTCCTTTTCTATTGGCCAAACAACAACTGCTTAGCCAAGTTGGAACCCAGTTACAATGACATACAACTATTCTGGGTATAGTTTGAAGAACAGTATGCATCAACTTTAAAGCAAGGGAAATTTTGAACCGCAGGAAAATCTCAAACTCTGCAGTCATGAGGTACCACACATAATTCCAATGCTATATTGCATGAGACATTTACAGGAACAGAATGATTGAAACTGCAGAAAAATTGTCTAATGAGAAAAAGGATGGCGAAAAATACCATCCAACTACCAAAACCTCACTAGAAAGAGGAAAATCATGAAAGGATTTTGAAACTGCAAAAAGAAAAATAAGAAGACTAATCCCGTTGTGGGGGAAGGGGAAGGGGGTCCAAGGTTGTATCATCATTGGCTAGCAAAAGGACGTCAACCAAATGTAATACAAGACATCTAACAAGAATGAGCGAATCTCATATAAACACCAACCTGAGGGTTCCGTGAAACCCAATACATATCCCCATCGAAATCCCCACCAGCTATTTCATCGGCCAAGGAGCGCAGTCCACTAGTAGGGAAAAATATCGCATACTTGGAATTTCCAACTTTTGTTTCCAGAGCTTCCACATATGTGGCGTTCAAAAGATGAATATCTCCAAAGTGCAAACCAGGATAGCGGTATACTAATACCTTCCCTGAAATTTGTCCACTGTCACTGCATTGATGATTCAAGCAAACTATTAAATAGTAAAGACACCCGAAACAGCATTATAACATCAAAGCCCAATAGGTAATTACACCTTTTCCCCAATGTTGTGAATATCAAACTCAAACATGGGTTAACAAGAACAGAACCAGAGATGGGATGTCATCAAAGCAATATGACACCATTGATGTCTAAATCCAAGGACCAGATATGGAGGCATGTAACTAAATTAAACAGCTAAGCCCCAGACAAGCATAGCTACAGTTATTAATTGGCAAGCTGATTAAATGAATAAGCAAAAGCACTTACAAATGGCATTAGAAAAGTAGGATAGGATGATGATTATTTTAACAATTAAAATAATAATAAAAAACTATGCGTATCTAATAGTTGTGAAGACTGACCTTTTACTTAAACCATAAAACATGATTTTATTTGGAAACAGGAACAATAGCAAATCTTTTAATCGGTTGCCTTATAAGACAAAAGACCTATAAAACAGAATACTCTAATGGATCATAATGAAGATACTAATCAACATGAAAGTAGATCCTGCCAGATAAAAAGGAGTCCTAGCTTTGACATCCCCGGAGAGGGCCAAACCGATTGCTAGATGTCAAATGCCAGCCAAACCATACTACACTCATAAAATTCTAATGGAAAGATAGAAATAAAATGACCACAATTTTGGGTATTCACTTAATCTTGTCAGGTACAGGTGCCTTTATTTTGGAGGTGTATATGATACCTGGGCTCCGGGAGGGGGAGTTGTAAGAAAAATTACCAACTTGACCCTTAGCCCAAGTGTTATATTTGGTTCTTTACTAAAATCTCCTTTTGGAGGAGAAGGATGGAATGTTAGTGTGGGTGATTTGCAAGATATAATTGGAGGGCATGTACGGTTAGGTTCCATTTGTATACTTGGCGGAATCTGGCATATCTTAACCAAACCTTTTGCATGGGCTTGTCGAGCACTTGTATGGTCTAGGAAGGCTTACTTGTCTTATAGTTTAGCTGCTTTATCTGTTTTTCAGGTTCAGGTCCATAAGCAGTGACAATTACCCTATAAAGACTCGCTTTCACTATGACTCCGGTGGGTTCCCTTAACCAAGCCACTGCCTATAAGTAAGCATGATCATTGACCAAATTTTGCCAAAAGAGATCTATTTCCAAAATAGAAAATACTACTTTTTAATGATCTTTGAACAGGCAAAATCACTTGCATGGGGCCCTCACAGAATTCATTTTATTTCTATGAAATTCTTTGAATTTGGATAAAAGTACAATGTTAGGTTAGTCAAATAAGCCAAACCATATGCAGACCTAAATTTTGAATTTTACCCTATGGCATGGTTAAATATTATTCCATAACCATACCAAGCCACCAAAAACCAAGGGATGCACTCTAAAATTAAAATTACAAGAATGACCATTTTTCTTGAGTTTTCTTTAGCAGACTCATGCTAAATGATAAATCAAGCACAGAAAGATGAGATTACGAGTACATACAGGATAATACAAACTTCATCACTTTTAAGAATTCCTGTGGGATCGGCTGTCCCCATTAGATAGTAAGAATCTGGAATAGGAATCCTTCCTCCTTTCAAACTCTTCTTTTCATTGTTCATCAGACTGGACAGACGATTCTGTAGGTATGTTTCGTCCAGAGGAATCCCAGATAAGATCATTCTGGCCGCGGTGAAACCATCCTTCTCACCATGATTCACCGAAACTGTTCATACGGTAAAAGAACAAAAGGAAAACACAAGGGAAAATGTTTACACATCAAATAGCAATTGAAGGAAATACGCACCCAGGGGATGTAAAAGCAGCAAAGATGAATAGAGATGCATTTTTTTACTTATGCATATTTCGAATCAAGAAAAATAAAAGAAGCACATCTAAGTAAAGCAAAAAAAAAATTTGGAGAAAAATCTCTTTTTGGACTGTTTTAAGAATAGACAATATTTCAACAGTCCAAATGTTCAGAAGAATACTACCTCTTAGAGCTGCTCGTTTACTAGAGAAGACACTATTTGCATCTCCCAGAGCACATTCCACCATGTCCAAAAGAAATTCATTAGGGACCCCGCCATAGCTTAAAAGTGCAATCAAAATCTTTGAAAGATATGCAGGCTTTGGTTTATTACTGCATCAATGAGGACCAAGGTCTAATCAGTTCTTCCGAAAAGGTAAAATTGCATGGCAGAAAAAGCTCCAAACAAAAAGCAATGGGATTTAGTAATTCACAAGAAAAACATGTCCCATGTTCAAATTAAACTGCTGAAAGAACAGAAAAGCTACTAACTTTTCAGTCTGTTTATGTAAGGGTCTTTTAACCAGCTAACTCCAAAGGAAAATCCTAACACAATGATCAACAAATCAATAGCATAGCCAGGCAACAAACCCACAGATAACACTGTGATCACAGTACTAGGGGTCACAGGTACCATAAGAACCCCAAGAGAATTAATTAAAACAATGATAGCCTGCTGGCAAAATATGTTGGCTGTACCTTGTATGTACTATTTCGAGTGCATTGACAGTCCTGATATCTGAAAGCTCTGGGTCCTTTTCAACCTTGATCATCGACGGTCGAATATGAATTGTATGAGGAGGGAGCTACAGATTAAAATTCGGCCAAAACAATTAGAATGGAAGATATAAATGAACCGATAGAAACAATGAAATATATCGCAATATGGAGAATTATTGCAACTAAAAAACTAATAACTAGACTCACATTTACAGCTCAAAGCTGAAATGATACTAAATAATGCAATGTAAAGTTTCCTAAGCAACCAAAACACTCAAACAACACCAATGATCTAACCAATTTTCTACATATAAAATGACCGGCTTGACAAACCGCATTCCTCTTATGCTTCCTCTTGTGAGCATGATGGATAGGGGAAATTCCCACCATAACACATGAGACTTCTATTGCACTCTCATACTGATACATTATCACTAAAGGCAGCATAAATGAAGTTGGAGAGAATTTCTTTCATGTCAACCACCAAATTGATTTTCATTTGGGCTCGTGAAACCAGTCTGGAGTATAATTAAATAGCATAAAAAACTAGTAAATCTTACACAAACATATTACTCTTATTTTGCTAATTAAATTGGAGAACCAACTAACAAATGTATAAAATCATAAACAAAGAATAAAAAGATCAATTTCACTTCCAGCAATTTATACCACATTGTTTTTTTATTAAACAGGACTTTGTAAGAGAAAATTCTAGTCTTTAAAATATTAAATAAATTGAAAGCAAAAGTACATGAAAGGACATGACAACACTCCAATATTCAGATACAGCAGTATAACACTGCAAAATCCTTACTTGCTTATTGAGGAGAAGAGTTCCCTTGACAGCTCTACCATCATTGAATAGACGGCATTGGATCAGCAAAGGCTACAAGAGAAATGTAAAGAGCAAAAAGTTCAACACATACTATGCGACAATCAAGCACTAGCACAAAAAAAAAAAAAAAAAAAAAAAAAAAATTCCCATCAACTACCGGTTCACAGATGCCCTCCTAGGTATCTGCTCATCATCGCCGCAGCCAGCAAATCTCTAGGATAAAAAAAATAAATTAAAAAAAAAAAGAGACCAAATCAGAGGCAAATAGCATCTAGAACAGCTATAAATACAAATTTCTAGGAAATTAACTTAAAACTACAAAAATGAGAGACAGGACGAAAATGTATTCAGTCATATGCCTTCTTAACAAGTTTTCCGTAAATAATGCACAATAGAAAGGAGAAGAAAGCAACAAATTCTTGTAGGCCCCATGGCACTGAACATATCTCAAAGAACTCCCCAGAAGGGGAGACAAATTAGTTTAATTCTATTCTTCTACTTGGGACTATTTGAAACGTCTCCATTTAAATGAGGGGAAAGAAAGGCCTAAAGCAAGATATTGTATTTTCAGAACATCTGTCACTAACAATATCAACAAAGGCATGAAACACAAAGGTGACTATTCAAGGCTTATGAAAAGATATCTTCACTATTACATGTAAGAAGGAAATTGATCACTAGTAGTATCGACTAACAATGCTTTGTTGCGGTAAAAACTCACCAAACTATGATCCACAACACCTAAGCTGCAAATTCACATTATGTACTGCTTAGATCTGCATTTCGTTCAAATTTATTTACGGGATTGCATCCCATAACCAAAATACTACTATTACTAGACAGTCCAGTAATTCATCGTACCCAGGCAGCATCATCCTATTGCCAAATGTAGTATTGCCATTATAATGTCATCATGACTATACTATCTAAAGACATCATGCACAATTAACCATAAATGACATTATTACATACTATCAGTTTTCCTTTTTTATTTGTCATAATTATTTTTTGGAGATCAGTTTTTCTTGCATAGCAAGAGGAAGATACCACTCAGATGATACTCATATCCACAGGTCACAAACCTTAAAAGCAGAAGCAATCACACCTTTTCCCTTGAAAATATTTCCAACACACTTCAAAGCTATGTCCTCGGATACAAATCCAGTCCCATCAGTATGTATAAGTGGTTTTCCCTTCTTATCATAGATGCAATTTCCCTCTTTATTCTGCTATCAGACAGGAAATTGACCATACTAAGTGTTGGAGCGAACAACAAGTATACCTTTAAATGACACCAAGTTTTCATTCACAAAATAATCAAAAGATAACACCTTGCAATCCTTGTCCTCAATTCTCTCAATCGTAACACGATTCCAGTCAACTTCTAAGCTAATAGTCTTGGACAAGATAAGAGACAACCTGTTTATTAACAGATGCATGTCATTAGGATATAATATAGTTCAAGCAAAGTTCAGATGAAAAACTTCTACAGCAACAAACCGTATCATGTAGCGGGATATGCTGGACACTGTATGTGCATGCATGAAGAAGCATCTCGCTTCATGTACTGTTTTCTTTTCTTTAAGTGCCTCGCACTCCATGCAAACAAAGTAACACTTTACAGGTGATGTAGTAGGGTCTCTCTTTTTCTCTTCTTTGCCTCCATCCTTAAACACTGATTAATTACCATATCAGCAAGGATGAAAATTTTATCAGCAGTTCCATATGTATTTAAGCTCTCATTGCAGCAAACAAGGCTCCAAAAACTAAGATTGGTTCATCTCCCTTATGCATGCCACACAAGTAATAACAAAAAAAGAAAAATACTTTGTGAAATAGAAACCAAGATAACCAGCATATGAACACTTGTATGTGCTGATGCAATTATCATGACTGCGCATCTGGTTCTAGATGCAAGCCGAGAATAAAAAATTTCCAGAAAACATATACAGACTGGGGGAAGAGCATTGCGTATTGCATGGTGTCAAAAGACAAAAGCTAGCAGAGGCATGTAATCCCCACTCCTGCATTTTACTTAGGAACATGGATGGGTAAAAATCAATGTTGAATGGAAAACAAGAAACATGATTACAACCAAGATTCATCTAGTTAGGATACAAGTTTTCCCAAAAAATTTGAGAAAATACAGAAATTTTGGCAAAATAACAATAAAATTGAATGCTTAACTTTTGCTCTCATTTAATGCTGTGAAACTGCTTGTCCCAAGAATTCAAGCAGTCAGGAAATGAATACATAATGCACATAAGTATACATCTACTACACTTAAAAAAATTACATTTCATGCTCTTAAATTTGCACTGAAATTTTGAAAATGGAAAAGAGAAATATTTTTTTAATACTATATAAAAATCGCAATGATTATACATGTCAACATTCATATATTCTGAAAAGTTACATGTGATGACTATACAAGTCAACATTGTGAGATCAATAAGATTTTATAAAACTAGAGTTAATAGGAAAAGTCATTCCCAACAAAATCTACATTACCTAAAGAGAGAAAAGGCAAAGGAAGCGTGGAACAAAAGAATAAATTACTATAAACAAACTGCAAATTCATGCTTGTGTAAAGCTATATTTTCCATTTCAACATTAAATAACAGTAGAAAGCTGTCAATAATTTATAATTAGCCAAAATACAATGTCATGACCCATTCTTCTGCTTCCTTTTATCATGGTTGTCTTATTTGATAATACAAATTGCTTACAAATTCACATCTTCTGAAAAACATTAAAATAAAAGTATAAGACCATACACACAAGAAACAAAACTGCACACAGAGCATGAGCAACGAAAATTACCAAAGAGCTTGTATCGACGCAAACCGACAGGAATCCCTTCCTTTGCAATCTTTTTATACATAGTATCAGTATCATCCGTATTCTTGTCTTCCAACTTGACAAGGAGAACATTTTCATCTCCTAATGCCTTTTGCAGAAGTGTTCTTGTCTTATTAAGGTAAGGTCCCTGAATGCACATACAGTCTCTAGCATCATCATTAAGAAGCTAAAATCATAAGGATTTTGTTCAAAAGTGTCCATAGGGAACTTTCTTAACAACCAAATAAGGAAACTTTGTAATATCCGAATGCATTGCTTCACTTGTAACATGTGTAATCACTACTTTGATAATTAAAACCTTCTTATGCTCACCAAATGCCCTTGGGCAATTGATACCAGGATCCAACGAGTTAAACCACTTTTTTGGCACTAAAAGAAGCTGAATGGTGAAATTAATAGATGGCACAGAAGAAAACAATACACACATTCTTTATAGTGGTGAAAAGTATCAGACATGCAGAGATATGAAAGGGAGGACACAGCTCCTATCCAACAACCACCACTCAAAGCACACTGTTCATTTGCATTTTCAACTCTAAATGACTCGATCTATTAGACAACTGCAAAGCAGCAACAGCCAAATACAGAAAACACAGTTACAAAGGTGCGAGTCAGCATTCTGCTAAGGTGCACCAACCAACCAATGCCACTTACAATCTTTTCAATTAACAGATCATCCACTTGCTAAAATTAAACTCATATCCATGTACATGAAACATGCTGATAACTACAATATACAGGGTGAGCGCAAAAAGAGGAAAAAATGTCTAAGGTGATGTACTAATCCCCCACTCTGACGAAATCATTTCCACAACTTAGCTGGGAAGAAAGAGCCATTGCTGATATAACCTAAGAGTCAGAATGCAAGTCTTACAGATAAAAGCCAAGAAACTTACTTTAAAACGATAACACCCCTGAGGTGAAACATGACAATGGTAGAAATGTGTCCTTTCACAAGCCCAGTCAACATGCTGAAAGAAGCAACAACAAAAACACCAAAAAAGTTTCAGGTGACAAATTAATCTAAATTATTAAGAATATTAGGATAGATAACAAGAAAAATGTTCAAAAAATTTTGGATATAAATCCCTTTCCACTTTAAAATAGAATAAAATTAACACATACATATTGACCTTTCATTCTCTTTAAAAATATCTGCAAATTTAACTTGTCTAGTCAAACAAAGAAATACAAAGATGAAATAAGATGCTGACTTCTTCACTAATCTAACATATTATATATATGAGGAGCTCTCTCTCTCTCTCTCTCTCTCTCTCTCTCTCTCTCTCTCTCTCTCTCTCTCTCTCTCTCTCTCTCTCTCTCTCTCTCTCTCTCTCATTGGCCTTTCATTCTCTTTAAAAATATCTGCAAATTTAACTTGTCTAGTCAAACAAAGAAATACAAAGATGAAATAAGATGAAGTAAATGGCTGACTTCTTACTTCTTCACTAATCTATCATATTATATATATGAGGAGCTCTCTCTCTTTCTCCCTCCCTCCCTCCCTTGTCTAGTCAAACAAAGAAATACAAAGATGAAATAAGATGAAGTAAATGGCTGACTTCTTCACTAATCTAACATATTATATATATGAGGAGCTCTCTCTCTCTCCCTCCCTCCCTCCCTCCCTTGTCTAGTCAAACAAAGAAATACAAAGATGAAATAAGATGAAGTAAATGGCTGACTTCTTCACTAATCTAACATATTATATATATGAGGAGCTCTCTCTCTCTCTCTCCCTCCCTCCCTCCCTCTCTCCCTCCCTCCCTCCCTCCCTCCCTCCAGATTCTCTCTCTCTCTCTCTCTCTCTCTCTCTCTCCTCCAGATGAAGTAAATGGCTGACTTCTTCACTAATCTAACATATTATATATATGAGGAGCTCTCCCTCTCTCTCTCAAGCGCGCATGCACGCACATTTGTGCATTATTATGGCCATTATCAGATAAGAGTTTTTGATTTAGGACATTTTGCCAAATCATGTGGCCAGCGTATCATGCTCAAACTAAATATACTATATTGGCCAATGCCTCTCATATCACTTCCCTAAATAATACCATTCCACATTTCCAATTTTATTCCACATATCAAAATGATCCATAGTCCAAGTCACTTCATAACAATCTGCCTCCCAACAATCAAGGTACAATTTCCAAAATGAATAGAAGGGACTAGTTTTGGAAACAATAGACAAATGAAATTGCTTCCTAATGGTTACCAGACAACGGTCATCTTTCTTGACACGATACTGTCCGATGGCATTCCAGACTGCTGCCTCAAATTCGAACATTCTGAGATCTTTCAGCCGTCGAATCGTATCACTGTCTATGGCATCTTCAAGATTGCCTCTGCATAAAATAGCAGCTCAATAGTGTAAATATGCAGAGCTGACAACATTCAGATAGAGCAACTCAGAAGCAAACTTACTCCCCAATGTAGTTTAGAATGAGAAATGCTTTTCTAAACTCCAGTTCGCTTAATGCCTTCATGTGGGGACTAACTGCTGGTCCACTCCCAGTTTCCCAAATTGGAAGGCGTCTCCGACTTCCAATCTGTTGATCTCGCACAGGAGAGCTTGCAAATCCATTGTCTAGCAGAAAAATACCCGGCTCAAATTTTCTGTACAAACTTTGAACAAACTATCATGCCCAACAACTAGCGCCAGAAGATGAAAAGAAGATACAGTTTTGAGCACTACTTTTTTTCCCCACTCAATTTCCAAACAATAACACAAGCAACCAGCAAAAACAGGACAACAAACAAAAAACAAGGAAAACCACCGTATCAGCAGATTCTTTTACACATACTTTGAGCATACTTTGAACAATCCATGTTCATCATAATACACAGGAAGACGACATGATATGTAGGAAGCAAGTTTTCCATTTCGCAACAACAAACACTAGCACTAGCAGACAAAGTCAATAGACGATAAAACATATAGTTCAGTCGCTCTCACTAAAAAAAAGGAAAAAATTATCATATAAAAAGCAGAGGCTTGCCTCACCTCATGCAGCCATTCATGTCTTTGCTCACCAGTCACTATCATCTCTCCGAACATCTCACTCCTCCAAAAACAAATCAAATCGGATAATCTAAAAAGGATGTTGACAACACCAAATGGCGATGGCGATGCAACTTCCGAATTTCCGACGATTGATCGTCCCCTTTTCCTCTTATTTCTCCAAATTACAAGCACAAGAATCACCAACACGACCTCCACACTTTACAACAACAACAACAAAAAAAAAAAATGGGAACTCTCACACACGAAAAGGAACATCACTGACCGCGCGAGTTCATCACAGGCGAATGGGCCGGGCTTTGATCACTCAGGGACATGCGAGCGGTCTTCGAGGGAGACGGCGAGAGAGGAGAGCCGGCGCCGTTTTCGATAATGTGGCAGATCAGGCCGTCGATGGACCACTTGATCTTCGTCGCGGCGGTCGCCCACAGGACCCGGAGCGCGGCCTCCTCGCCGAGCGCGGCGAGCTTCCTCCGAGTCCGCGCGTTCGGGGGAGGCTGGTTCTGGTCACTGCAGATTCGGCGTATGGCGTCCTCGACGGGGAGAGGAAGCGGCACGAACAGCGAAGGCGGAGCAGAAGGAGACGAAGGAGGAGGAGGAGGAGGAGCGTTCATGGCGATCGACCGCGACGGAGGCACTGAAATGGAGCGACTGCCGTGCTATTTTGTTCTGGCGGTGTGTTTGAATTTTCCGGGAAAGTCTGGAATCGAAATGGAAAGTGGGGGACTCCTTTTCTTTCCGTTTTCTCGCGGTTTTCTGGAGTTTCCCGTTGGGGTTCGATCACGTCAGGGGTCTTGTCTAGTTGTCTGAACCAGGGAGCCGGATAATTGCCCGTGCCTGTTTTCGCTCCAGAGCGATATCTTTGTACCGGATTTTTCATTTCAAAAGTTACCAAAACATCCTTTCAAATTCAAAAAATTTATTATTTCGTCCCAAAAAAAAAAAATCAAAATTTATTTTTAAAATTTCCCACGAGATAATATTTATTTCGGGCACATGACAACATTTAGGGCCTGTTTTTGCCAAACAGCTTGCGATTCGATTTTTGTTAAGAATCGTTTGGGACGAAATCGCGTTTGGTAAATTTTTGTGCCGGAACAATTTTGGACAAAATTTGAGAATAAAAAAAAAATTTGATTCTCGTCCAAGAATCAGAAAAAAAGAATCAAAATGGTAAAACCTTGTTGTTCTCTTTCATCATCTCGGTTGCCATTCGCCATCGCCCGCCGCCGTCCGCGCGCCGCCGCCGCCCCGCTGCCGGGTCCGGCGAGATCGCCGGAGGCTCGCTGTGCCAGGCGAGGTCCGGCGAGCTCGCCGGAGGCCAGCCCGACCCACCGGCGAGGCCAACCCGGCCCACCGACGGGGTCAAAGCCTCGCCGGTGGCCGGCGAGCCTCGCCGGCAGTGGGCGAGGCTCGGCCTCGCCCGTCCGGGCGAGGTCGAGCCTCGCCGGTGGCTGGGCGAGCCTCGCCCAGCTGCCGGGTGAGGCTCGCTTGGCCATCGGCGAGGCTCGCTCGCCCCGCCGGTGGCCAAGCCGGCCTCGCCGAGGCCGGGCGAGGCCGGCCACCCACGGCGAGGCTCGGCCTCGCCCGGACCGGGCGAGGCCGAGCCTCGCCTGGCTGCCCACGAGGCTCGGCCGACGAAGGCCGACCTCGCCGGGCCGGGCGGCGCTCCGGTGAGCGTCGCCGGCCCTCGGCCTGGCCGGTCGCCGGACCAGGCGACCGGCCAAATGAAGAAGAAGAAGAATAGGAAAAAATGGGAAAAAAAGAAAAAGAAAAAGAAAAAAAGAAAAGAAAATGAAAAAAAAAAAAAAAAAAGTAAAAAAGTAAAGAAATTATTTAAAATTTATTTAAAAATCAAAAGAAATTATTTAAAATTTATTTAAAAATCAAAAGAAATTAATTTGGAATGAATCAATTAATACGGTACCAAACGCAATTCTATTCCGAGAATAAAAAATTTCGAACAGGTTACCAAACACGTGTTTTTACTCGGAATCGGTTCCCTGAACGAATCAAAAAGAATCAATTCTTATCGAATCGCTCCCTAATGTAATCGTTACCAAACGCGCCTTATGTTCCAGAAATAGTTTCTAGAACAGAAATAAATTTTTATTTCTATTTCTAAACGAGTTTCTGAGGAAAAAATATGTTTGATAACGATACAAAATTTCTGTTTCGAAAATAGAAATTCGTTTGATAACCGAATAAAATTTCTATTTCTTAAAACAAATTTTTCTTTTTTTGGAGCAAATGAGATGTACATTCTTACAAATTTTCTATGCATGAATCTCCACAAAGATGCCCACATATATTTTTTCAAGTGAATTTGCACATTAGATCTTTGTTTGTGACTTTAGTGCAAATTAGAGTTAAAATACTGAGACAATACCAAAAAAGTTGAGTGACATGGGATAAATCAAAGTATAACTTGCAAAAGTATGAAACTTGCCCTAAGGTAATCTTCATCAAAGATATCTAACAAAAAAATGCCTAGAATGCATGCTCATTGGCCACAAGTCATTCTCCTTTCTTTCGACCCTAATGCCAAAGCACCATTTTCTTTTTATATTGTGTATCACAAATTTTCACAGAGGCTTCTTAATAAAGGCAACCTCACTATAACTCAAACAATTCGCATTCATGCAGGTAATGGCACAAATGTGATTACTCAATCTACCTCAAACAATGGATATCTTGATGAATCAAGTATGAAACCACAAAATATAAATTGTCATCGAGCGACGAGTAGATCTGCAGGTTGCACAGAGCAAAAATTTCCAGTTTCAAATTGTCTTCAAAATCTGAAATTTATAATAAGAGCCTAAAGATCTTATTATATAACCTTAAGCAGGCTAAAAACCAGGGGAAAGCCATCTATTACCTAGTTAAATGACCATTCACCAAAACTTAGCACTAGCCACTTAGTACTAGAAAAAAAATGCCAAAGAAAATACCTGAATATCATATGTTAGGTTTTATTTATTCCATTTCATAAACCTTGACAATGAACAAAAGAATAAAATGAGAAATCAGAAGAACGTGGCTTATGTTGGGTTTCGCAATTTTCTTGACATGACACTGTTCGGCAACTCTTGAAGAGACTTGTGGACCAAACTCAAGCATAAACAACAACAAAATTTACAGCCAAAGTGTAGCTAAGATTGGATGTTTGGTTCAATCATATCCATGACAAACTATCTTTCAAGCGATTATCACAAACTTACAAAGCCCCAGAAAGAATCATGCAGTAGAGCACTCAACAGAATCTCTTGATAACAACTCCAATCATCCAGAATCGCGGCACCGAAAACCAGAGAAGGGAGGAGAAGGGTAGTTCTGCTTCTTTGCGCACTTCACGGTCGTGGGCCTCGTCGGACGAACTCGAGCGGCTCCGATGTCTGCTGCAGAGGGCTTCTCGATGAGGCGAAGGGGCTGATTCGCGAGCGGCGTTGCTGAGGTCGCAGGGCGATGGCGGCTTTTGGTGAGACGGAGCAGAGCAGGAGCAGCTTAGGGCGTCGGTGCTCGGATCTCAGGGCTTCTGGCGTCGCAGGGAAACGAGCGGCGGAGGTGCAGGCGCGAGATCTGTTGCCAAGGGGTGCTCGGACAACAAGCGGGGACAGTGGGTCGCAGTGAGGGGGTGGATTCGCGAGCAGATGTGGATGAGCAAGAGGAGAGGTAGAGAGCGTCCAGTGGAGGAGACGATCCGAGCGTCCAATGGAGAAGACGATGTCTCGAGGAGATGAGGAGAGGTGGAGGAGAGGCGGAGGAGACGATGATGTCTCGAGGAGATAAGCAGAGGCGGAGGAGAGGCGGAGGAGACGATGTCTCGAGGAGATGAGCAGAGGCGGAGGAGGAGGAGGAGGCAGAGAAGAGGAGGCAGAGACGTACGAGGGAGAACCGAGTGAAATTAGGGTTTTCAGGGGGAGAAATCAGAAGTATAAAATTTCTACTTCTGATTTCTCCTCCATTTATATTTCTGGAATAGAAACCTATTCCAAAAATAGAAAATTTGAGTAGCGTTATCAAACAAGTTTCTGTTCCGAAATTGGTGCGGAACAAAAATAATTTTTATCATGCACCCCCTTAATTTTTTCAGCAATACCCGGTGAAATTTTGAAAGATTATTCACTATTAATGAAAGTTATTTAACGTGTAAAAAAATTAAAAATAAGTTTCAAAATTTATTACGATAATGCAATTGAGTTCTAAAAATTTATAAAAAACACAATCAAATCTTAAAATTTATCAAATCGGTACAACTAAATCCTTTCATTAATTCTATTCAACTAAACTAATTAGAAAATGCTGATTTTTTTTTTTTAAGTTTTCTATTTTTAATGTGGTTTGGGCTAGTGGCAGCCGAAGGATGATGGCTGCAACTCTTGCTTAGATTTAGGGGAGGGCCGCCAGTCTTTTCTAGTGATAGTGGAGAACTCTCTTTGTTTTAGATTTTAAATAAAATTTGTAAAAAAAATCATTTTTTTACTAAAATAACGTCATAATAACTAAATCACAAGGATAAAGAAAACAATTAAAAAAAAAAAAAAATTAATGTCAACATTTTCTGTTATGACTTGATTGCACTAATTCAGCAAATTTTAGGATTTAACTACATTTTTTATAAATTTTATAATTCAATTACACTTTTGTAATAAGTTTTAAGATTTCCAGTACACTAACTTTTAATTTATAGATGTCGTTATCTTATTCTCAAAGACTACTAAATAAAATTAACAAAATAAAAGTGGGCAAGCCATGAATTCACAACAGATTTAAAATAAAAATCATACTTAGTATATGGCCAGTTCAACACACTCCACGGATCTCACCTAAATAAAATCGAATTCCAACTTCTCATGCTAGCGCGAAAAACAATTTATAAGTAAGATTACAACATGCAATATGAATAATCAATCTTGAAAACCTTTGCAAAGAAGAGAGATAATTGTTTGCACCGTTTCACATGAGCATCGTTGCTTTGATACTTTCTTGTCAATTTCATATTACAAAAATGAGTCAAAAGGATTACTTGCCATTTTTCAAGAAATTATGAGTACATTGCATTAAACAAAAAAAAAAAAATACAAAATTAGGATAATAAAAGTGAAAAATCTAAAGATTCCATGATGGAAGTCGTGAACGGGAGATCTTGGAAAATGGGGATTCCAAGGTACAATAATGTTATTAGAAGTGCTAAAAGAATAGATAAAAAGCTAGGAATGGAAAGAGGACAAAAGTAAGGGGGCGGCTAAAAAGGAAAAGCGCAGGCAAAATCCTCTACTTTAGCTAAGCACTACTGCACTGATCAAAAGATTGGATAAAGATTACTTCTCTGAGAGGCAAGCACGCTTCCAAGAGAAGTTTTCTCAGAGAAGTTTGTTTTATAGATTACTTCTCTGAGACGTAAGCATGCTTCCAAGAGAAGTTTTCTCAGAGAAGTTTGTTTTAACTCAAAATGACATGTAGCACAGCAAGTCATGGAGTATTAAGGCAATTATCGATCAAAAAACAACAATTCGCGACTTATAAGACTTTGACTGTCGATATTTACAAAAAATTATGGATTAAAAGGTAATTTACAACCACACAAAAACTTACTCTACTAAAATAAAACATGATCCATGGACTCCGTTTTACCTCCACAAAGCAACAAGTTAATTCGCCAACACTAGTTTCAAGATAAACTGCTCCTTTTAAAGATAATCATATTACTTCCTATAAGATAAACGACATCATCTTAAGAGATGTTTACTCCTTTTACAATATTTTTGCATTAAAAGTCATATTTTGTTAGTTTTTGCACTTAGTGATATAACCTCAACAATTGTAATTTGACTGATCTCATCGTAATCTAGTTATTACAGTTTGTAACTCGAGTCAATCACCATGAAATAATAATCTTATCTTCGATTATTGTAAGAGATATAATTCATCATTACTAATTGACAGTCAATAACCATCGATCACTTTACATCAGGTGACTTTTGAATATTCTCACTAGCAATTATTTATAATGCTGTAATTTTCCAATTATTCTCAATATGGTAATTTTATTTAGTGTTGACAAAACAAAATTCAGTCCGTTTATCATCAGATGGTCACTACTACCGTCACTATCATCTCTCCGAACATCTTACTGCTCCAAAAACAAACCAAATCGGGTAATCTACACAGGATGTTGACGCTTTGATCACTCAGGGAGATGCAAGCGATCTTCGTCGGAGACGGCGAGGGAGGAGAGCCGGCGCCGGCGCCGTTCTCGATAATGCGGGAGATCAGACCGTCGAGGCTGGTTCTGATCACTGCAGATTCGGCGTATCGCGTCCTCGACGGGAAGAGGAATCGGCACGAACTGCGAAGGCGGAGCGGAAGAAGGTGGAGGAGTGTTCATGGCGATCGACGAGTGAGTCCCTGCAAGAGAGAGGTGTGGAGGGACTGCCGTGCTATTTTGTTCTGGCGGTGTTTAAATTTTCCGGGAAAATCTGGAATCGAGATGGAAAAAGGACGACTCATTTTCTTTTCGTTTTCTCGCGGTTTTCTGGAGTTCCGGCACGGGAGAGAGAAAATGCAGAGACGAGCGTGAAACTGGGAATGCTGCGACGTTTGCCTGTTCGGACTCGATCACGTCAAAGGTCTTGTCTAGTTGTCTGGAACCAGACAGCCGGATAATTGCACGTGTCTATTTTCGCCCGAGAGCGAAATCTTTGCACTGGATTTTTCATTTCGAAAGTTATAAACGTACTTTAAAATTCAATTTTTTTTTTTTAAATTTCCTGCGAGATCAACAGAAGCCTGCAATGAAAAGTGCACCGATAAAAAGTCTCACGAAAATGAACCACCGAAGTTTCTTTCGATAGTCACCGTTTTCACATGAAAAAATGGAAGTGAGGGTTCGAATCATTACATTTTCAAGATAAATTAAGATTGAGATGATTTAGTTTCATTGTAGACTTTACTTGCACACCTCTATAAAAGTATAACATAATTTTGAAAGTGAGAGTTATAATAGGATTAAAGTAAGACTAATAAAAAAAATGTTATGAAAATATCACGAAAATATAATTAAATTCTAAAATTTATTTTAAAAAAATCAATCAAGTCCCAAAACTTATTAGATTAATGTAATTGAGTCTTTTAGTCAATACCGTCCGACTTAATTAAGGAAAAAATGATTTTTAAATACTTTTTAGAATTAATATTACAAAAAATCACAAATTGATACACCTATGACAAATTTACCATAAACTAATTTTTTTATCACAAAAAACCCAAAATTGGTGTACCTTTAACAATTTTACCCTAAACTAATATATTAATGATAAATTTACCATTTGTTAATTTCTGATAAATTTTACGGTCAAATTGCTTAGTTAGATGACATTTAATAGTTAACTAGTGTACCAATTTGGGATTTTACTCTCCATTTGTTACAATTGTACTAATTTTATGATTTTTTTTATTGTATTAATCAAGTTTAATGGAATGTATATTTGTCACAAATGTATTAATTTAAGGTTTTTGGCAATCAAAAAAATTAGTTTGTGGGTAAATTTATTACAAATATATTAATTTGAGGATTTTTCGTGGTTAAAAAATTATTTCTTTGGTAAACTTGTCATAAGCACGTCAATTTAAAATCTTTCATGATATTAATATTATTTTATATCTTCCACATGGCGAGAGATCAGCTGCTAGTGGTAGCCCTTGGCAAGAGGCTCATCCAAATCTAGACAGGTGTTGTCGGTTCTTCCTGATGATGGTGGGGCACTCTTTTTTCTAATTAAACTTTTATTTTAATATAATTTGAATAAAATGTATTGAAAATAAAATATACACCAAAACGACGTTGTCTTTAGGCATAAGAAATCCAAGAGGAAATCTTAGACTCGAGAAATGAAGCCCAAATGGTCTTCATACTCATGCCCACCGAAGAAAATAATTAGAAGAACCACGTCAATTTTTTCCTTTAATCAAGTTAGACAGAGTTAATGGAATGACTCGATTATAGTTTTATGATAAATTTTAAAATTTCCAATGCACTTATCCCAAAAATTCATATATTATGAAAGTTCCAAGCATTTCAATTTATGAAAACATCAAACTGCATCTTCCATGAAATTTAGATTGAGCAAAAAGTGAGACAAACCATAATATGCAGAAGTTCGTTTTGCTTTGGAAAATGAATATTGCAATTTCCAATATATATTTGTTGATAACCCCTCCTTCTCTCACTTTTCGGAAGTGTGCATATTGTCTCAACACTAAATGAGTTTTTAACATATACATTTAATATATAGATGCCGTTTATCTTATTCTCGAAGACTACTAAATGAATTTAACAAAAATAAAAGTACCCTTACCACTTTTAATATATGACCAATTCAACACGCTCTACAGATCCCACACGAATAAAATCGAAATTAAAACATTTCATGCTAATACGAAAAATAATTCATGAGCACGATAACGACACGTGATATGAGTAATCGATCTTGAAAATCTCCACGAAGAAAAGAGATAGTTGTTTGCACCGTTTCACACGAGTGCCGTCGCTTTGATACTTTTTTGTCAATTTCATATTACAAAAATTAGTAAAAAAGATTACCTGCAAAGCTACGATTTTTCAAGAAATGACGAGTTCGTCACATTTAAAAAAAAAAAAAAAACTAGAATGTGAAAACTACAAAATTAGGATATTAAAAGTGAAAAATCTAAAGATTCCATGATGAAAGTCCTGAACGGGAGATCCTAGAAAAAGGGGATTCCAAGGAACAATAATGTTATTAGAAGTGCTAGAAAAAGAGACAAAAAGCTAGGGACGGAAAGATGTCAAAAGAAAGGGAGCGGCTAAAAGGAATAGCGCAGGCAACATCCTCTACTGTAACCAAGCACCACTGGACTGATCAAAAGACCGGATAAAGATTTACTTCTCTGAGAAGTAAGCATGCTTCCAAAAGAAGTTTTCTCAGAGAAGTTTTTTTTTTTTTTAAAGTCAAAATGACATGTAGCACAGCAAGTCACGGAGTATTAAGGCAATTATTGATCGAAAAACAGTGATTCACGACTTATAAGATTTTGATTGTTGATATTTAGAAAAACTTATGGATTAAAAGGTAATTTATGGCTACACAGAAACTTATTCTACTAATATGGAACATGATCCATAGACTTCATTTTACATCCACGATGCAACAAGCTAATTCGTCAACCTTAGTTTCAAGATAAACTGCTTCTTTTAAAGATAATTTCATTACTTCCTATAAGATAAGCGGCATCATTTTTAGAGGTGTTCACTCCTTTTAACAATATCATATTTTTACATTAAAAATCATACTTTTATAGTTCTTGCACTTAGTGATATAACCCCAACAATTGTAATTTGACTAATCTCATTGTAATCTAGTTATTACAATTTGCAACACGAGTCAATCATCATTAAATAATAATCTATCTTAGATTATCCTAAAAGACAGAACTTATCATTATTAATTGACAGTCAATAATTGTCAATCACTTTACATTGCGTGACTTCTGAATATTCTCACTAGCAATTATTTGTAATGTTGTAATTTTCTGATCAAGTATCTAAAATACGTTGGGGTTGACCTCCGAGGTTTGGTCTTCGCCATACTCGCAGAGGAATGCTATTTCTCCTTTGTAATGCGTGACGGTCACACACTTGCCGTTGCGAGTGCCTTTGTCGCAGTTCAGGCTGACTAGTACATGGCGGTGGTGCCGTTGTGGCCATGAGAAGCCCCGATCATAGATGAAATGAGGAGGAGGGAGACGGATGGCGGTGAGGATGGAGTTGGTATTAGTGTGGAGAGAGAGATTCTTTCCACCTAACCTTCGGGCCAAGCCCAATCCATCAAACTTAGCACCAAATTTGAAGGTATTTTTGTTGCAGGAGATTTATTAAAACTATTGCTGATGTAAAAAGAGGTGCAAGAGAATATTTTTCTTTCTTTGCATTAGTGCATTTTTATAATTAAGAGTCTAATTTCTTTATCAATCAAAAGTTGGAATTAGAGAGAAAGATCCTTAGGAGCATGACAGATTTTGTGAGGTCAATACCAATTACGGGTGTACAAAGGAATTAGGAATCGCATGGACTACTCGAAGCCGGATCGGAACCCCTCGGAATTGGTGGTTTTTAAGGAAACCAATCCAGTTCCTAATTCCAATTTATGAGAACCGGTGGATACTGGTTTGGTTCCTAATTCCATGGGCAAATCTATCCATCTGCTCACTCAGACCGAACCGATTATATTATAACAATACATTAATTTTTAATATTAAAAAAATTCGAAATTAACAAATCTAAAATTTAGGGCTCCCATCTCTATTTCATCTCAATTCACTGCTCTCCTACTCCATCTCATCTCTCTCAATTTGAACTCTCCCCCACTCTCTCTTCCTCTCTGATTCACCTCCGAATCTATTTATCTCCCTTTGAGTCCTAGTCTGGAAGCAACTAGCTTGGCAAAACGGTGAGTCTATTATCTTTTCCTCCTTGAACTTGAACTCTCTCTTCATGTTGTCACCATCCTTGCCACCACCTCTGCATTCACTATCACTATCATCCTTGTCGTTCCTAGGCTTGTCCCGTTTTTGCCTCCCCTCTTCCTCCTCCCCCTCCTCGGGCTTCTCCCTGTCGGCCTCCTCTTCAGGGACAGGGTTGAACTCTAGGTCAAAGAATGGCCCATCATCCTTGTCATCCTCTGTATTGTTGATCTCAAGGGAGGAGTGAGAGACAGTGGAGGCAGTGGTGAAGATGGTGGTGGTGGCCGGGATGAAAGTGGTGCTCACTGCCACCGTCACTTGCTATTGTCGCCGCGACACTAATGCTTGAGGAGGCTAAAAGCTTCCATGGTTGGGAGAGCCAAAATAAGCAGATGTGGAAATGGCAAAAAGGGGAAAGTGCGAAGGTTGGACCGAATCTGTGGATCCACTCTGGAATTGGACCACATCGGCGATCCAGTTCCTAGGTAGATCCATGCAACTAACGGGTGGTTCTTGGTTCCCATTTTTTGAAACTGGTCCTTAGCGAACAGTTCTTGGTTCTACGTTGAGAACCACCCATTCGGACCATGCCTACTCCTAACATCAACTGTTCTAAAAGATTAAACTTATAAGTAGAGAAGTACCATATACATAGAGCATTTGAACTTGTAGTCAAAAGACGTGGGATACTAAAACACCCACTCACTTGTAAGCCAAATTAAGGACATGTGGGATTTTACAAATGGAAGTCGCACACACGAAAATATCTAGAGCAGAACTGGGCTCTAATACCATGTTAAGTTTTGTGATACCACTGTTGAGTTTTTAAGTCAGTCTTTTCAACATGATATCTCTCATCCACCCTCTCTATAATCATGGAGAACCAATGCACCGGCTTCTGTCAATCCTCATTCGATAGCTATGGCTTGGAATCTATCCATAGTGCCAAATGGTATTATGTCCTCTAATGGTTCAATGGTGAACATTAGCAAAATTTTCCTTGGATTACCGGGCAGAGGCCAGGGTGGTAACTTGCTTACTCAAAGAAAGCACTCATGGTGCCTAATGCTTACGTGAATGATATTTCCTCTCTCTCATTTAGTCCACGGCGATTGGTCAGGTTTTAAAAATGAAGAGTTAAAGTTACACCCAACTCACGTCTCTCTCCTGGACATGTTTGGGAGAGATCATTTGCTGTGACGAGATGCGAGGTGAGAGAAATGAAGGCGACAGGCGTTGAGAACCAACCATACCTGGGCGGGGTGGCCAGAGCAGGCTGCAGCCATGGCGGGGTTCCTCCTCCATTTTGCCTGATCATGGAACGAATCTGAGCCTCTCTCTATCTTCTCGACTTTCCTCCTAAATTTGCTAGATTTTTCTTCTTTTTCTTTCTTTTTTGGTTGAAGATTTTGGATCTACAGCAGAGTTTTCTCATTTCTCTATCGTAAAAAAAAAAAAAATTTGTTTCTCACCCTTTTTAATTTTGACTCCATATGTGATGTAGAACAATATGCAAATGCCTTTATGGAAATAATTGAGCGTCATAAGAGTGGGCGGTCTCACAAATCAAAGAGGATTGTGTAATCTTCAAGATTGCAAAATGGGTTATAATATTCTAGTTTATCAATAATAAATAAAGGGAAACGCGTGAATCAAATATTGTAACCCCTTTTGCAATCTTGAAGATCACACAATCCTCTTTGATTTGTGGGACCGCCCGCTCTTATGACGCTTCATTGTTTCCAGAAAGGCATTTGCATATTGTTTTTTTTAATGATAAAAAAAGGGTAATGATAACCAAAAAAAAGAAAACAAGAAACAAATCTTGCCTACTGAACGGGAGTTCTTGGAGAAGGGGGATTCCAAGGTACATTAATATTATTAGAAGTGCTTAAAAAACAGAGACAAATGCTAGGAACGGAAAGAGGACTAAAGAAAAGGGGGTGCTAAAAGGAAAAGCTCAGGCAATCCTCCACTTTAACCAAGCACTACTGCACTGATCAAAAGACAGAATAAAGATTACTTCTCTGAGAAGTTTGCCATGCTTCCAAGAGAAGTTCTCTTTTTTCTTTTAAAGTCAAAATGACATGTTATGGCGCAGCAAATCATGGACTATAAAGGCAATATACGATTGAAAACAGTGATTTGTGACTTATAAGACGATTGTTATACTTACAAGAAATTTATGGATTAAAAGGTGATTTACTACACTAAAACCTACTTTGCTAATATAGAACATGATCCGAGGACTTTATTTGACATCTACGATGCAACAAGCTAATTCCTGAACCCTAGTTTCAATTTAAATTGCTCATTTTAAAGATAAATTATATTGCTTCCTATAAGGTGAACGATTTCGTCTTAAGAGATGCTTACTCCTTTTAACAATGTTGTAATTTTTCATTAAAAGTCATACTTTATAGTTCTTGCCCTTTTTGATATAACTCGAACAAATTGTAATTTGACTGATCTTGTTGTAATCTAATTTTTAGAGTTCATAACACCAGCTGATAACCTTGAAATAGTCATTTGTCTTAAATTATTGTAAGAGACATGAACTTATCATTACTAATTGAGGGTCAATAATCATCAATTACTTTACATTCGATGACTTCTGAATATTCTCACTAGTAGTTAGTTATTCATAATGTTGTAATTTTCCAGTCACGTATCTGAAATACGTTGACATTAAGTTTTGGGGTTTGTCATTGCCATACCTACAGTGCCATGTCTCCTTTGTCGTGCGTGACGGTCACACACTTGTCGTTGTGGTGGCTTTGTGCCGTTCAGGCCAGCTAGTCATCATGGCCATGAGAAGCCCCGATCAGAGATGAAATGAGGAGGAGGAGGATATTGATGGCTGTGAGGATGGAGTTGGTATCACTGGACAGAGAGAGACTCTTTCCACCTAACTTTTGGGCCAAGCCTGGTCCCTCGAACATAGCCCAACGTTTGAAGGTATTGTTGTTGCAAAGAGACGTATTAAAATATTGTTGATGTAAAAAAGAGAGGCAGGAAAATATTTGTCTTCTCTACAGTAGAGCATTTTTAGAATTTGGAGGGTAATATGTTTATTAATCAAAAGTTTGGAACTCAAGAGAAAGATCTCCAGGAGCTTGAAAGATTTAACGAGACCAACACCAACTTTTCCAAAAACTTAAACTTATAGATAGAGGAAGACCATATATATAGAGATCATATAAACCCATAATCAAGGAATGTGGGATGATAAAACAACTACTGAAGTACAAGCCACATTAGGAAGGCGCCATGGAATTTTACAAATGGGGAAATAATCTAGGGCAAAACCTAACTCTAATATCATGTTAGGTTTGTTGGAACTACTGCCAAGCTTTTAAGCAGGTCTTTCTAATATGATGGTCTATTGTCCATCCTTCTTCCTTTTACAATCATGGAGAACCAATGCACCAGCTTTTGTTGATCCTCTTTCGATAGCTATGGCTAGGAATCTGTCCATACCGCTAAATACTAGAGGTGAACACTATCATTTTGCATAACGCTTACGTTTGGTCCTTGCCATACTTACAGAGGAATACTATGTCTCCTTTGAAGTGCGTGACGGTCACACACCTGCCGTTGCAGGTGCCTTCATTGCTGTTCAGGCCGGCCAGCCGTCATGGCCATGAGAATCCCCGATCAGAGATGAAATGAGGAGGAGTAGGGAGACAAGTGGGGTGAGGATGGATTTGGTATCAGTGTGGACAGAGAGAGATTCTTTCCACCTAACTTTTGGGCCAAGCCCGGTCCCTTGAACATAGCCCAAAACTTGAAGGTATTGTTATTGCAAGAGACGTATTAAAATATCGTTGATGTAAAAAAGAGATGCAAGATAATATTTTCTTCTCTACATTAGAGCATTTTTATATTGTGGAGTGTAATTTATTTATAAATCAAAAGTTCGAAACCCGAGAGAAAGATCTCTAGGAGCCTGAAACATTTTGCAAGGTCAATACCAACTATTCCAAAAAATTAAACTTAGAAATGGAGGGAGACTATATACATAGAGAGCATATGACCTCGTAGTCAAGGGATGGGGATAATAAAAGACCCACTCCTATACAAGCTGAATTAGGAAGGGTATGTGGAATTTTACGAATGAGGGAAATAATCTGAGGTCAGAACCGGGTTTAATATCATATTAAGTTTTGTGGGACTATTGTCAAGGTTTTAAGTTGGTCTTTCTAACATGGTATCTCGTCCATCCTCTTCCTTTTAGAATTATGGAGAACCAATGCACTAGCTTTTGTCGATCCTCTTCCGATAGCTATGGTTAGGAATCTGTCCACATCGTTGAATGGTACTAGTGTCCTCTACTGGTCAGGTCAGAGGTGAACACTATCATGGTGCCCATCACTTATGTCAAAGATGTTTCCTCTCTCTCTTTGTTGGTCGATTACCACATAATTTGGTCGATTTCCTCTCTCGCATTTAATCCGCGATGATTGGTCAGATCTTAAGATGAAAAGTTAAAGTTACACCCACCCAACCCACGTCTCTCTCCTTGACATAGTTTGGGAGAGATCATTCTCATGAGATGACCTTACATGCAATGAAACTGGTGCGGAAGTGACCCCAACATGTCCATATCTTTAAGGATTTGATAGACTCCATGTGAGATTTTTTAGACTATAGTGTTTAGATAATTATGCGGGATTCTCATCCTATGCGTGAGTGCTATGTTCACATTGATTATTCAATCTTACCTCCCATGTTTTTGACATGATATATTTTAAGTCCACTTTGTATAAAAAAATAACGTTGACATTTAACATGAGATTTGATTTAATATATTGGATGACAAATGAGAGTCTTGTATACATATGATTCTGCTAGTTGATTCAATATGTTAGAATATTTGTTAGAACATTCTGAAACTGTAATTGATTTTGTAATTCTTATTATTTTCTAAAATAACTAGTTTTTTTTGGTTATATTAAATTAATTACTTTCCTATACACATTGTTCTTAGTATAAATATCCCTTGATTGTAACACATTAGTGTCAAGTAATACGATACTTTTTTTCTTATTATTTATTAGAGTCAATCTTTTGGTCTTAGACTTTGTGCCAACTCAACTTCTACTATGGGGACTCTTTCACATTTTTTCTGCATAGTCGTGCCGTTTATTCGTGTCACCATTGCAGCATCTATCCTCATCCATTGTCAACAGTTATTGCCCTCGTCCCTCATTCCGGTGCTTTATCCGCACCCACCATCTGACACTAGGGGTGAGCGGTTTCCGGTTCCGCTTGGAACCTGGAACCTACCCTCGGGTACAGGTTCCTCATTTTTTGGAACCTGGAACCTACCCGTCAGAACCAAGAACGTGGAACCTACCCTGTCACGGGTTCCGGGGTCGGTTCTAGATTCTAACAGGTTTTTTTTTTTTTTTCATTTTTAGTTAAAAAAAATGGAAATGAATGCAACAATAATAAACAAACTTGTCATTCATCAAAGATAGGACAGTAAAAGGAGGAAAATAACATATGATGAAAGTGCTTTGATGGAATCAAGTTCATCAGATTTGATTGAACAACACATAAACAAATTTCATGAATTTAGATGCCCATAACCTCAAGCTATAGACTAATTGACCAAGCAACGGAAGCAGTATTAGTATAATGGACAAGAGAGCTTCAACAGCCTGATTTCTATTCAATGAAAAAATGTCACTACCCAACAAAGTTCATACAGATGCGCCTCTTGCTGAGAATCATCAGTTCCCCATATCTATTCCACAAACCGACTTCCCTACTTTTCAAAAAAGGAAGAACAAAGCAACAATCATTCGGGAAGCCGATTGGGCGTATGAACCCTCATCAAGCACCCTTTACGTTGATATTACAGTGGAGATTGGGTAAACTTGAATGTTAGCTCTACAATTGGAAGAAACGGTGTACAGCAGAATGAATTCAAAATAAAAAAGTTAATTACCTCTGGCATATCATTAGGACAACCAAACTTATGACATCCGTCCACATACCCTGCAAAGAGGCTGGTATCATTTGTCTCTCAGCTTTGAAGTCAGAAACTGGATATTCAAGAAACTATCAACACTCTTTTCCTGGATTTGATGAACCGGCATGTACGGATATGCCCTCTCCCGGCTTTAGCTCTACTTGACATACAACACACATGAACAGCCTAAACATGTTGCATAGGGGGTATTTTGTATCTTGCCTGCATTTTACAAGCATTTCTCAGTCAAAGAAACATTGATACGTCATGCAATCACAGTTAGGCATACAAGAGTGGTCCACCAAATTACTGTAAAAAAAGATCCATTGTTGTGACTGAAAGTGGAGGTTAAGATGTAGACCTTTCTGAGAGCATTGCGGATCCGTCCTCATATAACTCCTCCACTACATCTGGCTCAATATATTCTTGATCAATCTGAGAAGATGATTCGGATGACTTTTTACGAAACATTGACTTGAATACTCCTTTTCCTGGCTTCTTCGGTGGTGGCAAAGAAGCCATTGGTTTATCTTGCGGTAATATATCGATAACAATGCATGTTGTATCATCTCAAAGTCCTTTTTCATGTAAAGCTTCCTGTAATAAAAGAGGCCGTGAGTTTACATATAATATAAAGTACATCAAGCTACGTCATGTACCAGATACAATTTCACCACACAATATTTACCACAAACAAATTAAATGTTATCCTATTAAGTAGGGTTAGCCATATGAATTCTTCCAATGCGTTTGCACTTTGTGTCAAGACTTCCATAAGATCTAAGTGGTCCACATCTTTTCTTATAATCTCCTTCCTACGTCTTCCCTCTTCCCATTTAACTGGAGTCTTCATCTCATACCCACATCTCCTCACTGGAGCATCTGAAGGCTTCCCGTTTCAAACATATAAGCCTTGTCTAGGTTGTCTCTTCCTCTCCTCCTGAGCATGAACAAGAGAATGCAAACTACTCTTGTAGCAGGCGTGCCACATATTCCATGTCTTTCGGTGAACATCTCTTTCCACCAATGTTGGTAGGTACTTAAGGTTAAAGCTGCATTCACGAGGGAAGAAATATTCAAGAATGTTTTGCTCTCCTTTAAATAGCTTATGAGAAATGAACCTATTAGGGATAGAACATTGCATAAAGGGGACTATATCAACCAAAATCAAACATTTAAAGCACAATTCATTACAGCAAATAAGTAATCATGACTCCCAAACCAGGGTCCATAAACCCCGATGGAATTACTCCTGTATTGAGCTTACTAAAAGAGCACACCTCAACGGCTTAAGGACTAAAGACTTTCAGAATTATAAGAAAACATCATATATATTGGCCATCAGGTTAAAGAAACAAAAGAGACATCAAAATGGGGGCTTCTTCTCTGCACTTATCCAGTAAAGTGCAACCAAGTAAGCACGTCACTGAATGACATTTTGTTTTCACATGTTCTACTCAGATTTCCAAAACATCAAGCCCAACTAACTACAAAACAACAACGAGTGTCAGACAAGCACCACGAAAAACATAAGACTCTAAGCAATGTTTCTATTTCGAAGATTAAAAGAAAAGACAAGGCAGAGCTGTGGCATCGCGGGCTTTGGGGCACGGCTTCGGGCGCGACTTCGAGTCACGGCGAAGGCAGAGCAGTGGCGTCGCGGGCTGCGGGCTGATATAGCTAGTATAAGTACCTAGAGGGGGGTGAATAGGTATATAAAATATTTTTCTTCGATAATTGCACAATACTAGACAGTTGATGGATTTGAGACAAACGATAATCAAAGTAAGACTGAGAGAAGAGAAAAATTGAACACGCGGTTTATAGTGGTTCGAACATGTCAAGCCTACGTCCACTCTTCGCACCGACAGCCTATTGGCTGGATTCCACTATGAACAAAGAGAAGTTACAGCACAGCTTTGCCTTGATTCCACAGTGTAGATGTTCTACCACACCTCCTCAAGATTTCTCAAAAATATAGACTCTCTTTTGTATACAAGTATTCGCTCAAAGGAATTGTCTAAACAAAAGGAGCTTCGACTTTGGAATTCTTCTATCGCGCACACCTCAACAACTTAGAACGTCTTCCTTATATACTCTTTTATGCCATCATACCCATTGGCACTTACCAAAGAAATTCCTCCAATCTACCCGTTGGACGGAATCAATTAGGAAGATTATCCGAGCTATTAAAGGAACGTGTCGATAGCCCATCAATCCTGTTCGCCCATACAATCAGGATCTCGGTTTCCATAAGTAGAACCTTCCAATAATATTTAGGCAATCACCGGATCTTCAATTATCGAGTCAATCTTTGATCAATCAAAGGACTCCGTTATGTCTTTCCAGCCACGAGATCTTCTCCGAGTTGATAAGGTTAAATTCTTAACGAAACATCCAGTTACGGATAACCTTTCTTCAACGGATTAGAGACTGTCAATGAGGATAGACTTTGAGTCTTGAGTCGGCTGTCCGGGGTCTTCGGACTTTAAATAGTAGAGTCTGCAAGCCTTTAGACTAGACTGATGAAAACGTTTTGTCAGCTTCAAAACACTTCAAGAAGATTTCTCCAACACAGGCGAGGTGCGGCGAAGGCAGCAGTGGGCCGAGCAGGAGCGACGTCGGGGCACGGCGAAGGCATGGCAGAGCAATGAATCTAGTAGTGTTGTCTATTTTCCAAAGCAAATAGCAAAAGATACAGGCTTGGACTTGGTAGAGGAACGGAAGCAACATGGCCTATAAGACTGGCTTCGTGATGGCTGCGTGGAGTGATGCGACTTATACTATTGACATCATGACGATAGAGGAAAGCAACCAATGCACATTGTTAGAAACAGACTCGATATTGCGTTCAATGATGGCTCTGTCACTAAATTATGATGACTTAAAAATGTAATATTCTCTTTGTAACCAAATGATAGTACATAGGCTTTATAATATGACTATCTAAAGTAGCAAAACATTAATTACAATAAATTAGAATCAAGTAAGAGAAATACACAAAATCTCCTAAATATATCTATATATCTGACACAATATTCTCATGCACATCTTGACAACCATGCTTTCAGTATTTGTGTTAGGACATTAGGGAAGTTTCACATTGAAGAATTGATATGGTGTATAACAATTAATATATTATAGTTGAACCATAACTCATTGACTTAAACTTTTAAGTAAATGTAGACTCAACTGGATATATTGATAGATTTGGACTTGTGGCAATCTCCTCAAAAGAAGATACTGGGCAAGTGGGTCAAGATTGCGATTCTTGATACTTTTAATAAAAAAAATTGATTTTCCTAGTAACAAGCAATATGTGCTACTTGTAGGAAGGCATTTTCGGATTACAAAACTTCAAGTCCTCAACATGCTCTCTCACTCTCTATATAAACATTGATGTCCGCAGCTCAAAAACACAAGCCTAATTTGCCTTCATCTCTCTCTCTCTCTCTCTCTCTCCACTTTGTTTGAAGAACTAACAAAGCCAAAATGGAGTCTGCCAACATTGATCATGTGACTTCTGAGATGAACCAAACCCAACCAAAATGGCAAGGCCAAGCTTGTGCAGACTTGGCAGGTCCAAAGGCAGACCAAATGTGGCCCTTCGTGGAGGACTTCTTTGGCCTCAAAAGGTGGTTCCCGACCCTCACTGCTTGCACCGGGGTCGAGGGCGTCCCTGGCCAGCCCGGGTGCATCCGTTACTGTGCTGGGTTCAATAATGCCCCATTCGACCGGGCCATTGGTCAGGCCAAGACAAGCACCCTGTATTGGGCGAAGGAGAAGCTGTTGTCGATCGACCCAGTCGCCAAGACATTAAGCTATACCATCATAGACAGCAATATCGGGTTCAACTCCTACGTAGCCACAGGCCGAGTCGTGTCTAAGGAAGAGGGATGTTGCATCATGTGGCGGTATGAGGTCGAGCCCGTGAACGGCTGGAAACACGAGGACTTGGACCAGTGGTTCGAGTCGGCCTTGCAGGTCATGGCCAGGAGCATGGAGAAGGCTCTTCTCGGTCAGGCAAACTGATCTCGTCTGAATCTGATGATTTGCTTCTGTGCTCGTATGGTAGTCTTGGAGCTGAGTGATGCGGTGTGCAATAGTACGCAGTAGCTCTCTAATATTTTCGCAATAATTTGTATGGGAGACGTTTGATATAATTTATAAAAGTTGATAATTTTTATTCGTCGGATTCGGTTTCATAAGATTGGTCACTATTCCCCATTTGCATTGGGAGCACCATCTTGCACGTCCAAATTGCACTTATATATATATACATACACTTTTGAAGGAATTTTTCCTTTTTGCCAGAAAAAAAGAGCGAGAGTTTTATTTGCTCAAACTGAAGATGTGATCATACATGACCGACATAATCTTGAGGCTATGATTATTCACGGAATATATAATATTTCTAGAAAATATTTTGAGGGAAGTCATTTTCTAATAAGATGATAATATTTTCCGGTATTGGGTTAAAACTTGAGAATGAACTGAAAATTATTTATGTCGTTTCGTGTGAAATATAATTTGATTTTCTTAAATAGACACACACATGGGCAATCGCAAAACTGAACACGGGCACTAGGGTCTCGGGTCTAGCGTTAATGGACCCAAGCATGGGAACCAGGGTTCCCGGGCTCAACCTTGATGGACCAATGCATAGCCTTTGTGGACTCGGGCACAACCTTTGTGGAACCAAGCTTGAGCGTTGGGGATCTGAGCTTGGCTTTGGTGGACTTGAGGCTGGGTGTCGAGTTATCGAGTACGGGCACTAAGGCTTTGGGCCTAGCTTTGATGGACCTGAGCACAAGTGCCGGGGTCCTGAGCTCGGCCTTGATGGACCTGGGTAAGCACGGAGATTCGAGCAATGGACATTGAGATCTATAGTTGAGTCTCAATGAACTCGAGCCCAAGCCTGAGCGCTAGAGATCTAGTTTTGCACATTGAGGTTTGGGAACCAACGTTGGGATTCTGGTGCCCAAGCGTAAAGTTTGGGTTCAAGCGTCGATATCTAATTATATTTTGAAAAATGATTTCTAATTTTTTTTAAAGATAAAATTATTTTCTTGAATCTAAAGATAGGTTTTTCATTGATCAAGAAAACATTTTTTGCTAGCTCATTTTTCCGAAGAATGTTTTTCGTGAAACATACCTAACTTGAGTTTGGGTACTTTCAATTAACTTTGACAGGTCGAACAATGCTATGTCAGACAAATGCGGAGTATTCATGTCAATTTTGACTCTACTTTTTGCATGCGTTGGTACGATGAGGTTCGTGGCGGATTCAAGAGCCCTACATTTAACGCGGCAATATGTCCACTTGAGTGCCATTTTCCTAGTGTCCAGCCCCGCACCATTCATGCGCACCTGCTCAAAGAGTACGAAGATATCAGAGACATATTCAAGAAGCTAGTCAAAATTAGTGAGGAGAAAATCGCAATTTCTAATTTTGTCAATTTTGTGCACTGTTGGAATGTGACTTGGA
>CM024719.1:60314062-60439712 GCA_014182545.1 Eucalyptus globulus
CAAAATCATTGGTAGATGTGAATATGTTGGCTGATATAGTTGGAGTTGAGCGAGGACGTTATCTTCCAATCAAAGTCTCCTGCTCGTATTACTACGGAACTTGTCAAAGATAGGGACGCGAGAGAAGAAAATTACCTATTCCCGGGATGAATGCTATCAACATTCTGCTACATAAGGTTGTAATCAATTGTCTTAGACCAAAGTCTACGTCAAAGACTCTGTGTCTCATTCTGAAGCAAAGTTGATGTATGCGATCAACTCGGGGAAGATTCTCTCTCCCACACACTATTCTCTTCCATATGTACGAGCAATGTCAAAAGACAAAGGACAATTGCCTTATCACAGTGCAGTGACCAAGATCTTCGAGACACATGAATATTGAACCGCCTCAAACACTTTGTATTCAACCATGTGATAAGATGGTGATAGGTTTGAAGATGTTATCGAAGATAATCCCCGAAAAGAACTTTCCAAGGCAATGGAGAAATTCAGAGTGAAATCTCCTCTGTTCGGTTTGCTTCAAAGAAAAGGAAGGAGGTCATTGGAGCCCCATCGAAAGAAGAAAAGATCTCTCATCTTGGAAGATGAAGATGAAGAGGATGAAGATCCTACTATTCACTGCTCTGATAAGAACAAGACGTTCGTGTCTCGGCCCTGCGGAAGTACGAGAGAGAAGAAGAAGAGCAAATCGAAGCGAGAGAAGAAGAAGAACGAGAGAGAGAAAAGAAAGAAGAAGAAGAAGAGAAAGAAAAGTCTCGCTGTGAATCGGAGAGAAGGAAAATCTAGAGCAAGATCATCACTCTTCCCCTTTGGATGTACTTGAGACGGGGAGTTGGCGAGCATGAAAGTCTACACCTCATGCTGCGAGATAGTGAAGGTCCAAGACAATCTCAGAAGACTCGAAAAGAATTTCAGGTTTCTAAATTGCGAAGAAGGTGATACATCAAATCTGCAAGACTATACGAAGCGCCATCGTACACATTTACTCCATCTGAAAAAGCTGATGCATATACTCGGGCAATGAGAGAATTCTGCAGATTTTCGTCGTATCATGGATATTCTTACTGAAATGCGTGGACAAATATATGCTCTGGAATGTGAAATTCAAGTCATGAAAAATGCTGGACAAGCATCTTCCAGTAAACCTGGAGGAAAAGATGAAAGACCTTGCTCTGCAAATTCAAGCCAATGCCAAAGGAGAGGAGGTAGCTCATCTAAGGGAGGACTTGAAGAGGCTAGAAGGCGTAGTCCGAGTCAATGGGAGAATTCCAGATCGTGCGCATTCCCAAGCAGACATGATTCCTTTCTCACCCTCTTTTTAAATGATGACAAAAGGGGAGAATCAATTTGAACAAACATTTTTAAACTTTGATTTTTACTGGTTTATGTATGACTTGAGAACTTGAACTTGAGTGTGGTGAATACTGTGGAATTTGATGCTTGACTGGTTGCATTTATATTAAGTATTGATATATGGTATTACTCATGAAAGACTAACCAATTTTGCTGTGGATGCAGAGTCTGGTTGTTTATTAAACTTTATGAGTTAGCCATATTGCTTGAGAAATATTTTTGCAGGTCAAAGTTGTTCAAATCTACAAGAAAGTTTTGTCACCATCAAAAAGGGGGAGATTGTTGGAGAAATCTTTTCAGAAGATTTTGAAGGCGACAAAAACATTTCTATCAGTCTAGTCTTGATATCATTGATTTAAAGTCTCAAGACTTTGTAATCTCAAGACTCAAGACTCAAGACTCAAGACTCAAGATTATTCTCACTGACAGTCTTTCTAATCCAGTTGCGTAGGATATCCGAAGCCGAAGTATATGGTTGAGGATTTGATCCAATCCTCACGGAATAGATCCCTTGGTTGGATAATCATTTCGGATTCTTTTGATTCTTATCTAAGATCAATTGAAGATCTGATGGTCGACGAAACATTCTTGGAATGTTCTATTCTTGAAACCAAAATCCCGATTGTATGGGCGAACAGGATTGATGGGCTATCATCAGATTCCTTAAATAGCTCGGATGATCTTCTTAATTGATTCCGTCCAACGGGTAGATTGGAGGAATTCCTTTGGTAAGTGCCAACGGCTATGATGGCATAAAGGAGTATAAAAGGAAGACGTTCTAGTTGTTTTAAGTGTGTGATCGATAGATAAATTTCAGTACGAAGAACCTTGATTGTTAGTCGAGACTGTTCGAGCGAAATTGTATACACAGAGAGTGGTTGTACTTGGTGATACCTTGAGCGAGTGTAGTAGATCATCTACATCGAGAGATCAAGGAAGATCAACACTGTAACATCTCTTTGTTCATAGTGGAATCCAGCCAATCGGCTGTCAGTGCAGAAGAGTGGACGTAGGCTTGAATCAAGCCGAACCACTATAAACCTCGTGTTGAATTCTCTCTTTCTTTTACTCAGTCTTACGATTGTTTTTTAATCCTTCATCTGTTTAAGTATTGCGCAAACTGCAAGAAAATTTTCATAAACCTATTCACCCCCCTCTAGGTATTCGTACTAGCATTGTCAGATTGCCAGTCGTACATCATCAAGAGAATTTTCATCTCCTCATGCCTTTTTGAGTCCTGCATATCTCACTTGGTGAAATATCCCAAAATCATGTACAATGATTTGCAGGTAGTCTTCTTTTACGTCTTATTATATATGGACGACTATTATGATATCTTGCACATGGCACCAAAACTTGTTGATCTTTTAGGCTTGTTCATGAAAAAATGAACTGACTTGTCACAAGAAGCTTAAGATGAAAAGTTAAAGTTACACCCACCCAACCCACGTCTCTCTCCTTGACATAGTTTGGGAGAGATCATTCTCATGAGATAACCTTACATGCGATGAAAGTGGTGCGGAAGTGACCCCAACATGTCCATATCTTTAAGGATTTGATAGACTCCATGTGAGATTTTTTAGACTATAGTGTTTAGACATTTATGCGGGATTCTCATCCAATGCGTGAGTGCTATGTTCACATTGATTATTCAATCTTACCTCCCATGTTTTTGACATGATATATTTTAAGCCCACTTTGTATCAAAAAATAATGTTGACATTTAACATAAGATTTGATTTAATATATTGGATGACAAATGAGAGTCTCATATACATATGATTCTACTAATTGATTCAATATGTTAGAACATTCTGAAACTGTAACTAATTCTATAATTCTTGTTATTTTCTAAAATAACTAGTTTTTTTTGTTATATTAATTAATTACTTTCCTATACACATTTTTCATAGTATAAATATCCCTTGATTGTAACACATTAGTGTCAAGTAATATAGTACTTCTTATTATTCATCAGAGTCAATCTTTTGGTCTCAGACTTTGTGCGAACTCAAGTTCTACTATGGAGACTCTTTCACATTTTTGTCTGCAAAGAGCTGTGCCGTTTATTCATGTCACCATCGCAACATCTATCCTCGTCCATTGTCAACAATTATTGCCCTCGTCCCTCATTCCGATGCTTTATCCCCACTCACCATCCGACACGTCTTCAAGGCTTAGAGTAGTCGCCGTCGAGTTATAACGCAGTACAACTCGAAAATCCACTCAGATTTTATTGAGCACTCCTATCCTAGGACCTCAATATCCTATCTCCCAATCCAAACTACTCTTCAAACGCTGTTGATGAATCAACCTCAATGCCGAGTAAGCAAATCATTGATTAAGTAAGCAATTATATTCTCTAAGTATCCTAAATATAGTTAATAATAGATCGAAAATATGCTATTTGGTGATACATACAATATAGCTAACTCTATCATACACAGACGATCGCACCAATTGAGGCGCTCTCCATGTAGCACTTTATTCTAATAAGGTTCAAAAAGTGGTTCCCAAGGTGTAGCACTTTATCTCATGAAAAGTTCCCACCATACACAACTAATAGTTTAAATTCGATACACCAAATGTCATTCAATCGCATATCTCATATTTGATATTTCACACAAACTGATCCGGTTTACATATAAAACATAAAGATATCATTGACAAATACTAAGGAGGGGGTGAACAGGTAGAAAAGTAGCTTCGAATGGACTAATGGCTCATTCTCGATCATACAATACAACCTCGTACCTTTTCCTAGTCCTCCGAGAAAATCACGCCTCGTGCTCTTCGCTTTATGAAAGCGTTTATGGCGTGCGAGACTAAAGTAATGACGCGACGTGTGCCCCCCTTCAACTGGTCTTCATTTGTGCGATTCTCGAATAAATAACGAAGACGACATTTCTTGACTCAGTGGACGACACTGTGCTAAGATGTCATGTGATGTGATCATCGTGCAACGGTTTTATCCGATTTACTTCATTAATGATTTACCAAATTCCCATCAACTGAGTTGAAATATATCAAACTTAGGCCCTATCTATTTTTGCAGAAAATAAATAATTTAAAAAATATTTTCATAAAAATTTATTATCAATAATCATTTATGTTTAAATATTTTCGTCAATAAATGAAAAAAAATTCTGTCTATTTATTTGTGTGAGCAAAATAAATGATTACAAAGTATTTTTAAGTGGGCAGAGGTTTTACCATAATTCATATATTTCTTAATAAAGAAAATAGAAACCATCAACCATTCTTAAAAAATAACTAACTTTTGTCATTTCCAATTTCCCAGTCTCATTTTGGGGATTTGATATTTAGTAAATGATAATCACTACACAAGCAAGACACACTGTGTTCAAGATGATAAGTGTAACTTGATAAATTTTGAAAGCCCATTTGGCTCCCATGGTATGAATTTGAATTATTAATTCCATAGCCATACAAGTAATGGAAAGCAAACGGAGTCCAATGAGAAAATCGTTGCATTATGTGGGACCCAATTAGACTTGGATGCTTTTATGGGAAAAAGACACAAATGGTGTCACAATTTTAATTCGATGTACAATGTCATCTATGAACCTTTTACATATGTAATGTGGTTTTTGAATTTTGGCCCAATGGGCAATGCCGTTCTTGCATTTAGAGCTGCCAAAATGGTCATTAACCCACTTATGGAATATTAGTATATGTTCATTTTATTCCTTAGGCTATGTGAAACCGATACAAACAAAAAGACTACATTGAACATTTTACAAATAATTCAATGATCATATTGAATAGATTAAAAATGCTGTGATAAAATTACATATTTGATCAAAATTTAGTAATCATTAAATCAAAATTTATGGATTTGTGATATTATTCTTTTAAGGCTAAGGCAATCTGCAACCACACTAGGAAAATATATGATGGGATTTCAAATGCATGTTTAACATATGTTATCCATTGTTTCACATGTGGTCTCGATTGGAGTGCAATGTCCCGTCTTTTTCAGGACGGAATTAATTGGACTCTCGTACAAATGCCAACTCACAACGGATGACCCATGACAATTGATGGAAAGGGGAATGACACAATGAAATGTCATATGCTAAGTTTTGTCTACATAAATGATAAATAAAAATAAAATTCAAAAGCAAAAGCAAAAGCAAAAGCAAAAGCAAAGAGAGGATTACCAACTCGACCAAAGACAAGATATAAGGTGGCCTTAATTCCGAAAAATTATCCAATTAATTCTAAATTTATTATATGAATATTAAATCAGTTCTAAATTTTGTAACTTTGCTATTTTAATCCTTAACTTTTGTGTGAAATTCAAATATAGTCTTTTTGTTCGATTTTTGTAAGAAATTACTGATGTAGCAATGTGCCACATAAGATAGCTGGTGATGAGTGGACCGTCACATCATGAATTTTCAGTGAAAATTGACAGAAACGACCATAAATGTTTAAGATTAAGTTGTTAATTTGAAAAATTAAGGATGAATTAGCATGCGTACAATATGTTTGTAATTGATTGAGAATTTTTGCTGTCTTAAATCCTAACTTCAGCATTTTTACCGTGCTAAAAGTACAAAGTTAAGAGCATTAGAAGTCCTTTGAAAAACACTAGAAGCAAAATTAAGAAATTAACAGTTAACACATAAATCAAACAATAAAATGATAAGTCCTATAAAATTTTACATTGAAAAAAATTCATATAATCGATAGGTGACACCTAAGTTGGAAGACCGTAATTTGGTTGCATCAGAAGATAGATTATCACAAAAAAGGAAATGCATTAAACCAGGACAAAGAAAGCTATAACAATTAAATCCTAACCAAGGGAAAACTATGCCGAACTTAAACCTACATGCCTATAAGGGGGTTAAGTGTATAGTTAATAGTTAGATGCAACGTAGCATCGTAACTACACGACTAAGATATAAATAAGAGATAACTTGTTGCAAAAATTCGAATATTCATACTTAAATTATTAATGAGGAAGATAACTAAAATGAAATTCAGATGCTAATTAAAACTAATCGAAAAAAGAAAAAGAAAAATATAACTTAGTTGTGATATTGATCTCAATCTCAAATCCCAATTGTATTGATAAACCACTGCCCTAAGATAATTTTGTTCATTTATATGCTAAAAACCACTGTCCTAAGATTAGGCATATAATCAAAAAGTAAAAGGAGGAGTGAGATACAAGTTATTACATAGAAAACTACCATACATTTCTTTCTTTTGTAGATGAGGTTTATAGGTCGTGGCTTCTTTTAGTTTCATTAAAAGAGGAAGATTGGGAAAAGTTTTGTATTGGTACTAATTTAATCATAAATATTTTATTGACACCAATTTAATTCTAAACATTTTAATTTGATGCCAATTCAGTCTTTCTAACTAATTTTGATCAAATTATATTAACATGGACATCGGTTGGCTAATGTGGCACAGCCAGAGTGGACAATTTTTAATAATATTTTAATATATTTTTCGATTTTTTAATTTTATTTTTCCTTTTCCTTCTCTTCCCCTTACTCTAGCCGGTCACGGAACCTCTGCAATCCGTTAGAGGTGATAGCCAATGAGATCGAGGTCGACCTCATTGCTCTCTAGCAAGGCTCACTGGCCACTGGTGATGCTCAACCTTGTCAGATTTGGCTAGGTCGAGCTTCGCCCATGGCTGGCAAAGGTGAGCCTTCCTAGCTCAACACAAGGCTGCCATCGCGGCTTGGATGGCCTCGAGCTAGCCTTGCTAGATTTTGCAAGGGCAAGCCTCGCCGCCCAACACGAGGCTACCCTCGCGACCTTTGGTGAGGACTTGAGCTAGCGATCGGCTAGAGGAAGGAGGAGGGAGAAAAAAAAAGAAAAGGAAAAAGACAAAGAAAACAAAAAGGAAAAAGAAAAGAAAAGAAAACCAAAATGAAAAATAAAATTGAAATTTATTAAAATATTATTAAAAATTATCCATATTAACTGATCGGTATCCACGTCAACCAAAATTAGTCAAAAGGACTGAATTGTCATTAAGTCAAAATATTTAGGATTAAATTGGCAACCAATTAAAAGGTTTAGGATTAAATTGACACTATAAAAGGTTTAAGATTAAATTGGGCGAGAAGTACAGCCAAGTGCCAAAACTTGGCACTGAGGGATACTTAAGTACCAAAACTTTGAAAAGCTACACTTAAGTGCCAAAATCGGAATGAAATGGATCACTTAAGTACCACTCCGGAAAAAATCCGACCAAATTGCTGATGTGGCAATTTTCCGGCGAGATTGGTGCAAAACGACGTTGTTTTGCATTCTGATGTGGCGAGAAAATGCAAAAATGGCGTTGTTTTGGCTCTAATGTGTAAATAATTAAGGGTTAATACCCAAAAAACCCCAAACTGGTACACTTGTGACAAATCTACCCCAAACTATTTTTTTAACCACCAAAAACCCCAAACTGGTATACATTTGACAAATTTACCCTAAACTGGTACACTTGTGACAAATTTACCCTTTGTTAGTTTTAGTTAAATTTTCTTGTTAAAGTATAAAGTTAAATGACACGTAACAATTGATCGATATACCAATTTAAGATTTTACACTCTGTTTGTCATAATTTACAATTTTTGTGATTTTTTTGTGATATTAATCTAATTTAGAAGAGGGTATATTAGTCACAAATTTACTAATTTGGGGTTTTTTGCGGTCGAATAAATTAGTTTGGGGTAAATTTGTCATAAATGTACTAGTTAGGGTTTTTTATAGTTAGTCGGGGTAAATTTGTCAAAGGTGTACCAGTTTGGGGTTTTTTATGGTCAAAAAAATAGTTTGGGGTAAATTTGTCACAAGTGTACCAGTTTTGAGTTTTTCAAGGTATTAATCCAATAATTAATATAAAAATTAACTAAATTAAATTTAAAACTAAATTTATTTAAAATATTCTAAAAAAACTTAAAATTAAAAAACTTTAAAAAGAGGGGGCGAAGGGGGCGGGCGAGGGTTAAGCCCTCGCCGCCGCCGCCTCCTCCCGTTGCCGGGAAGGGCCGGCGACGGGGGGAGGGTCGGCCGGCCCCGGCCGTGGCCCGGCGACCCCGCATGCTCTCCCCACCATCGCCAGCTCTTCCAAGCGACGAGGAGGAGGCGGCAAGGGCCCGCAAGCCCTCGCCTAGATCTGGGGCGAGGGTTGCGGCCCTCGCCCAGATCTGTTAAGGGCTCGCGAGCCCTTGCTGCCAGTCGGCCAGCATCGCCGGCCCTTGGCTAGGGCCCGGCAACCCCGGTCAATGGTCCTCCTACCGTCGTCAGCCCTTCCAAGCGATGGTGGGGAGGTGGCGAGGGCTTGTGAGCCCTTGCCGGATATGGGGCAGGGTCGCGGCCCTAGCCGCCGACCTCGGCCGACCCTCCCCCTTCGTCGCCGGCTCTTCCCGGCGGCGGTGGTGAGGGCTAGGCCCTTAGCCGCCTCCCTTAGCCCCTTCCCCCCCTTTTAAGTTTTATAATTTTAAGAAAATTTTAAATAAAAATAAGTTTAAACTTAATTTAATTAATTTTTGTATTAATTATTTACATATTAGACACAAAACGACGTCGTTTTTGCATTTTCTCGCCACATCAGTGTGCAAAACGACGCTGTTTTGCACTCACCTCGCCAGAAAATTGCCACGTTAGCAATTTGGCCGGATTTTGACCAAAGTGGCACTTAAGTGATCCATTTTACTTCGAAACTGGTACTTAAGTGTTCATTTTCAAAATCTTGGCACTTAAGTGTCCCTTCGTACCAAGTTTTGGCACTCCAGGTGTCCCGACCTCGATTAAATTGACACTAATAAAATGTTTATGACTAAATTGACACTAATACAAAAGGTTTAGGATTTTTTTTGCACTTTTCTTGAGGAAGATTAGGGTGTTGGGGATGGAGGGGGGAGGAAGATTAAGTTATACACATGATCAATTTTCTCGTGGTGTAATTAGGTGTTGAGAAAATGTACATGTGAGATATAAATAGAATCATGTCATTCAATGTATTTTTCAATTTTAAGGTGTGTTTGTTTCGAGGAAAATTTCATGACAAAGGAAAGTACTATTTGGGAAAATGTTTACCTCTTTTCAAGTTAAAGAATTTATTTTCCTAACTTTAAGCATGCATATCTTTTTTAACCATAAATGATTTTCTGTCGACAGATTATTTGTGGCAAACCAAACACATAAATTGATTTGTGAAAAAGTATTTTGCTAAGACAAACACATCCTTACAAGGCAAAATATCACGCTCTCACTAGACGAGCCATGCTTTTAGCCTTAAGTTTGGTGTTTCAAACTAATCGATTAGATGGTTTAGGGGCTGTTTGGCAACGTGCCAAACAGTGCCTGATTATAATATTTTGTTCTTGGGAACAGTTTTGGAGTAGAATCAAGAATAATAATAATAAAAAAATGATTCTTGTTCCAGGAACAAAAAAAAAAATAAAAGAAATGGAACCCTTCTCTCCCCTCCTCGTTGCCGTTCGCCATTGTCTGCCACTGCACATCGTTGCTGTCCGCTGATTGCCGGCAACCAGTCCGGTGAGCTTGCCGGAGGCTCGCTAGGCCAGGGCGAGGTCCAGTGAGCTCGTCGGAGGCAAGCCTAGTCATCGGCGAGGCTCGTCCAGCCCCTCTGGTGGCTAGGTGGGCCTTGCCCAGTCCCAGGCGGGGCTCGCCTGGCCACCAGCAAGGCTCGGCCGATGAGGGCCAGCCTCGCCGAGGGCCGGTGATGCTCCGGTAAGGTCGCCGACCCTCGACTGGCCGGTCGCCGGTCCGCCGACCAGCTTGAAGAAGAATAAGAATAGAAGAAAAAAGAAAAAAAGAAAAAAAAAAGGAAAAAAATAAAATTTATTTAAAAATTAAAAGAAATTGATTTGAAACAGAATCAATGAGCACGATACCAAACGCAACTCTATTCAAGAATCAGAAATTTTGGACAGTTACCAAACGGCTTAAAATATTTAGAATTTTCCCGGGAACAGAATAAAAAAGAATCATTTTTTATCAGAATCTACTCCCAGGAATAGAACCGTTACCAAACGCGCCCTTAATGTCCCATTGCGACTTGCTCTTCAAAATTTGTCAAAAGAACTTTCACGTTTTCAGCCAATGAAAACGTGATTCATTCATCTATTTCCCGAGGTCACCGTAATCTCACGCAAGCATTGACGCATGGTTGGAGCTCCCATAGTTCTCTCCCGACAAAGACCCATTATCGCCACGAGAGAATGATGATGCCTTGCAATAAGTGCTCTTTTCAACAGAAGCATGATCTTATAGGCCTACCATCCTGAAAAAGGAAAAAGAAAAATAAAAAAAAAAGCCCAAAACTTCGTCTTCAATCCCAACTATATCCTAAACATTTTTCCGTCTTATAAGAAATTCCCAAACCAGTTTTTATTCTACCGTAAACATTTTTTGATATTATAAAAAAATAACAACTTTAAGTGCGGTTTCAATTCTATTTGATTTTTTTTTTGTCCCATAAAAAACTACAATACGATAAAGCCATATCATGGCCGCAGGTACATACAGTAGTGCTAGGGTTATCATATGAGATGTAAGTCGTAAGGAAAATTACCAAAAAATCATAAAATTTATATCAATTCAGTTCTAATCATTTTTTTCGCCAATTGAGACATAAAACTTTTAAATTTGTACCAATTCAGTCTATCTGATCAATTTTGATCAATCAATGTCGACGTGGACAATTTTTAATAATTATTTAATATTTTCTCAATTTTTTTCTTCTTTTCCTCTTTCTCTTTTTGAAAGAGGTTTAAAATTGAATTAATATAATTGCTCTCTCCCTCTATATAAAGACGCTCATGTCTACAGCTTAGAAACACAAGCTTTCACTAGCCTTCATACCTCTCTCTTGATCTCGATCTCGATCTCGATCTTGTGCAACTAGATACTATCGTACCTCACATTAATTTGGCATTCCTCAGCATGGAGTCCGCAAACATCGATCCTGTGGCTTCTGAGATGAGCCAAAACCAACCAAAATGGCAAGGGCAAGCTTGTGCGGACTTGCCAGGTCCAAAGGCGGACCAAATATGGCCCTTCTTGGAGGACTTCTTCGGCCTCGACAAGTGGTTCCCAACCCTCGCCACCTGCACCCCCGTCGAGGGGGTCTCGGGCCAGCCTGGGTGCGTCCGCTACTGTGCCGGGTTCAGGACCCCAGTCGACCAGGAACAGGACATCGGTGGCGGCACCGAGGCAGCAGCGACCCTGAACTGGACGAAGCAGAAGCTGCTGTCGATCGACCCGGCCGAGAAGATGTTCAGCTATAGCATCGTAGACAGCAATGTCGGGTTCAACTCCTACGTCTCCACGGTCCGAGTCATGCCTAAGGAAGACGGTTGTCGAATGGTGTGGGACTATGAGGTCGAGCCCGTGAGCGGCTGGAAACCCGAGGACCTGGACCAGTTCATTGGGTCGGGCTTGCGGGTCATGGCCGAGAGGATGAAGGAGGCTCTTCTTGGTCAAGCAAACCGATCGGATTCCGGAACTGATCTCATCTGAATCCGATGATTTTGCTTTTGTGCTCGTGTGTGATAGTCTTGAAGCTTTGTGATGCGGTGTGCAATAGTAGTGAAAGTCTGGGCAATAGCACGTAATAGCTCTCTAATTACTTTACAATAATTCGTAAGTTTGGTCATTATTCCCCGTTCCCATTGCAATTAGAGCACCATTTTATATGTCCCAATTCACTTATATATGTACTTGAGCTAATTTTGTATTGCCTTTTACTGTATGCAACCATATCATGATTCATCTTGATCCGATGAAGGAATTTTGACTGACTCTCGAATACAATGGGTTCATAGATTGAATTCGCATCCGCACACTAATTTAGACCAATACGATATGAAAGTCAATTTTTCTGTCTCTTTTTGTTACCTTATATTAAAGAAAAAAGATGTAGGCCTCTCTGCTGATCGTTTGTTGTAAATCAAACAAAGACACGTAAAAAAGATGTGTGTGTGAGGCAATATATAAATGTGGAAGTCTTCAAATTTACAGTTGAAGATCATAGGCTAAGTGGGTTGGATCCTATGGTACTCTGCGTACGAGTGTGTGATTATCACTTGGCACGCTTGCGAGCTGGTGGACCAGAATCGGCAAATAATATCCTGTTGAAACGGTATGTTTGTTTACAAAAGGGTTTCGCTTTTATATATTCAATGTTTCTGGTTTGATATATCTCATTTTCAATTTTCTTCTATTTCTAGAAAAGATACAACATTTATTCTCAAATTGTTTCCTTTAATGAGTTCTTGTAGAAGTTTTAGAATTGCTTTGTGACATTTTCAGTTTGAGACTTAGTTGTATCCTGTAGAATTTTTACTAATAACCATTAGCAATCTTATGGGACAAATAATTCCTTAAAGACAGAATATTCATATCTCAAAGTTTCATTCCAGTTTTCCTAATTTTTTTCTAACACCCTCTTCTCCTAGAACTCTAGTTTTTTTTAGGAGAAATATCTAAATGTTTTTTCGTAGAATATTTTATGAAGATTGTAGAAATGAGTGGTTAATAAATTAGCCACATCTAATATTTTCTAGAATTATATAGGAAGATATTTCTAAGGAAGACCACCTACTTAGGAATATAAATAGCCAAATACTCCCATCAGTGGAAGTGAGCTAGGCTCCCACAAGCAAGTGCGTGTTGACACCTAAAAAAAAAAATTAAGTAATTAATTATTGCATGTAGATTATCTAGGTATTTAATATAGTATTTTAAATGGAAGATGTTTTTACTTTAAAAAAATTGAAAAAAAAAAAAAAAAGATTAAAAAAAGAAGATAAAAGATAAAAAAAAAAATTAAAAAAAAAGATTAAAAAGAAAAGAAAAGAAAAAAAGTTGGGGCCAATGATCTAAATGTGACTAGCCAAGCCCAAGAGATCAAATTGGAATTCAAATGGCAAATTGGGGCCAAAATGCAATTTCCAAAAGTCGAGGGACCAATTCGTAAATTTTGCAAAATTTGCGCCTGAGCCCTTAAATCATCATCTTGGTCATCAATTAAGTTGAAATTGAATTTGGGCCAAGCAGAATCAATCAAATTGAGCCAAAAAGGATCTAATTGCATTGAATTTGGCATTTTCGGGCAAGAAAATGGCCAACTTTGAGGTACTTTCTTGTAAAATTGGGTGGAGATAATTGCGAAGAATGGTCAAGATCTTAAACTAATATACATGAGATTTCTAATTGATCAAAAAAACGCAGCCAAATTAGTGTATTAAAGCACTCAAATCAGCAGCCAAAACTCAGTCCACGAGTTGGTCTTAATCCGGAGTTGCTGAGTAAACAATTTGGTGGCCCCACCATATCCTCCTCAGCCGCCCAACCAGCCCGATCTTTGCACGTGATGGAATACCGTATATAGTAGTGCAAGTGGACGAAAATTTGCCAGAGATAAGCTTCTGACAGCACCGGAAAATCGCAGCAAAACCTGCACACTCAACAGCTGCAGAAGTTAAAAAAATTGGCTAAGTCAGAAGAGTAGGTGAAGTAGCCCTGTTGACAGGCTTGGTGGTGGACAAAAGGCTGACCAAAAATCCCTTAATTCGGGGGATAAGGTCACGGAAGCAAGGTCTTTCGAGAGAGGAGAGAGAGGAGACGGAGGGGGAGGAGAGAGCTCAGAATCGTCCCCCAAAGAGGCCCTCAGAAGCAACTCCAGAAAGGAAAACTGAGAAATTCCAGATCAACCTTCTGAGAGAAAATGGAGATTTTCGCAAACTTGCAGCCAAAATTAGCCAAAATCTTAAACTAGGGAGTGAAACTTCACTCAAAGATCTTTCCATCCATATGTCGCACGCCCAAAATGGATATAGGGAAGGCCTCCTAAAGCACCCCGAAACAGTGCCCTCCTGGCGGGCCAAGAAAGTTCGAAAATTTTTCTAAGTGTCGAGACTGTTTGGTCACGAGTGAGGAAATCCAGTTTTTTTGAGAAATTTGAGAGACAAATGAGGAAAATATTGACTTTTAACCAAAACTAAAATACATATAGTTTGGTGTGGTGTCAATTTTTCCAACAAAATACGTCTTGAAGTCTAATGTTAGAGCTCAACGAAAACCTTCATTGTCAGTTCTTTTTTTTTGCAGACCTCATTTCCAGTTGAAGAAGCCAACTTCCACAGGCCCCCGAGGATAATTTGTCGGTTTCATCGGCAAATAACCACTGGAAAAGGAAACTAGGAAGAAAAGTAAGCGTCCTAGATGTATTTATTTTCGATTTTGAGCATGTTTTGATCATGAAAATCAAGAGGAAAACCAGCCCGGAAAACTGATTTCTGAGGCTGAAATTTTTCTAAGTGTTTGAAATCTCTTCAAGAGTTTTGCATGTATGCTTCTTGGAGAGGTTGTTTTGATGTTGTTCGGTGGGTAATTTTCTATGATGTTTGTTGCATTTGAAAACTCATGTTACCTACTTTGACTCGGATCAAGTAATTTTTCCTTTAGATCTCGTATGTGATGAGTGTTGGGGCTTGAATATGGGCATGCAACCTGTTTGCTTGACTTTGGTTCAAACCCAGATTTCAAAATCAGCTCAACCCGCATATTTGATGACCATTCCGACTTGGTTTTCGTGTGTTTTAAGATGTGATTTATATCTAATCTTACTCCTTGCATGTGGTAGTTTAACCTTGATGTTTTAGTTCCACATAATATTGCTCATGCGCTGAGATTGAAGGCCGCAAACATGGCTCGAGGAGGCTATTGGGGCTAGTTTAATGCACACCAAGTGTTCGACAAAATGCCGAAATTAAGTTTCGATCTTGAAACGGTCGATTTGAGCTTGATTATTGTGATACTCATGTGCTGTGTTACTCCATGTTAGCATAGATCGGTTTAAGGAATTATTATTATCATTTTTTAAAATAATAATTAAAAAAGAGAAAAATATGAAAATTTCAAAAATATCAAAAAAATGTTAGATAGCATAAAATTAGGATATAAATGACATATATGAAATTTTCCTAATTTTAAAAGGTCATTTTCCTAATTTAATGCTATTTTGGTATTTTATAACCATTTTTGCGTAGATTAAAACTATTTAAAGTAATTTCATGCATATAGAGTAATTTCATGCATATTTGAATTCTCATTTTGCTCACGGGGGTCCTGTCCCGGGGTGTGTTAACAAGGCCATGTAATATTATTTGCCCGACTTGTATCGGGTTTATATTTTTCGCGTTTATTTTCAAGTCATTTCAATTTCTTGGATGTTTACTTACGCGCCGCTTTTCATTAATTTGAGTGTAAATTTCTCTTCTAAATTATGTTAGGATTAGTCTAGACATTAAAAAAAAAACTACAAAAACATTTGCATGGACACTTAGTGGTTTCATAAAGATTATAATTGGTAATCAAGATTGTGTGGCCATTTAGATAAACAACTTTCCAAGTTAGTGGTACCGCAAGGGCGCTAATAGAAACATTGGCGTAAACAAGTCCCCGTTCCTAGAAATCTCTGGTTGCGTAGGAATCGAGACACCACTCCCGTGTCTCGATTGGTTTCTAGCCGACCCCAATAGGCTAGTGGCGACTCCTAAAAATATTTAGGTTGTTAATAATTGAAATATAAAATCCAACGTCGCGCGAGGTATGGGCTTGGGAGAGCCCCGCCTAATTTAGGGCCATTGGCCCGCTTCTTTAGGCAAATACCCCTAAACCTTCTTCCTTTTCCCCCTGACGGAAAAAAAAGAGGTCGTGACAGTGCGTAAGAGTGTGCTTCACTCTCATAAGTGTGCGTAAGAACTTCTTATGACCGACATCGTAAGAGAGCGTCTCGAATAATAAAAGGACTATTTTCTTTCGCTCTCATAAGTGGACAAAAGGTACAAGTTTTGGATTCAAATACACGAAGATGGAAGTTTTAGGATTGAAATTATGAATTGATAAGTTTTGAGACTTGCATTACGATTATCCCAATTAAAGAGCATGCTAAGCAAGAGACCTAAAAAATATTTCATCAGTTTGCGTTCGAAGTTCACATGAAAAGTTGTAATCACGATAGAGGATTTCATGTAAGCAAATTGCAGGACATTGCATGGATCTTTTGCATTCATAACAGGGTATGCTGATGCAATCATTTATGCCCTTAGCGATAATTAGCAATAAACATTCCAAGAAAACACTTTTCTCAAAACTCGCTAAATTTTAAACACAGACACGTACAGCTTAATTTTTATGTGCGTTGGCATCGCAAATCTTAAGTTGAGATTTTATGAAAAAGGACAAGTTTTGGCCTTCACTTTGATCAAAGGATCAAAGCCTATGAATACCACCTTTTATATAGACAAGTGTCATGATTAGGTAAGAGTTTCCAAGATTCCAATAATATCAAACTACACTAGAGAGAGCGATAGAGAGGAAGAGCCTACATGATTCCCATGCCAATTCCAGAATATCCCTCTTCTCACACTGACAAGAAATGCTCAGTGTTTCGACATGTTCTTGTGCTCCTATAGGCATCGCCCCCATATACATCCACTGACCGACTGAAGTCAACCTAAGAGCATTGTCCAACACATTGATTCCCATGACAATCCAAGCTTATGCCTTCTCATACCCCGACAACTGAAGCTTTTCCCTATTTCAATGTTGTTTCACTACTGCTAAATCTAATTGCTAATTGTTGAAGCCTGAAGCCTGCATTTGCTATGGCCAGTGAAGCAAAGGAAAAATGGGGAGGAAAGGTTAGAGCCCTGGCGAGAGGCTTAGGTCCTGACCAAGTATGGCCCCTCCTGGAGGATTTCTTCGGCCTGTACAAGTGGGTCCCCACGATAGACACGTGCTATGGAGTCAAGGGCGTGTCGGGTGAGCCCGGATGCGTCCAATACTGCTCTGGTACGAGAAGCCCCGCCGATGGTTTCGAGGATGTTTTCACCGAATGGGCTCTGGAGAAGCTGCTTGCGACTGACCCTATCAACAAAAGCTTCACTTATGAGATCGTTAACTGCAATAATGTCGGGTTCAAATCCTTGGCTGGCACAATGAAACTGACTGAAAGAAGCTGAAGATAGCAAGGAGATCGTGACTGAAGGAAAGAGTTTTTGTATTTTCTCTTCAAAAGTTTGTAAATGTACAGCCCTCTGTAGATATAATACAAGGTGTATACAAGAAATGGTAGTAAATGATCCTATGTATCAATTTAAATCTAAATCTAATCTTTAATTGATATGTATACAATTGTAATTAGATCAAATCTTCCATCGAATATCACGAGCAGTCGCCGCATATCTTCCAACACTCCCTCTTAAGCTGGTAGCTTGTAGATGTCCAAGATGCCTAGCTTGCTCAATAGATTTGTGTGCTGTCTTTAACACTAGGGTTTGGTAAAGATGTCTGCTGGCTGTTCTGTCGTCCTAATTCATCTTGTCTCAATTACTCCTTCTTGGATTTTTCTCGTGTAAAGTGACAATCCACTTCTATATGTTTGGTTCTCCTGTGCACTATAGGATTTGCTGTAAGTTTGAGAGTCGCATCATTGTCACAGTATAACTTCATTGCCCCTTACACTTGTACTCCAAGATCTTTAAGTAGACCTCGTATCCACACTATTTGGCAGGTGGTTTTAGCCATAGCTCGATACTCTACTTCAGCTGAGGATAAAGACACAGTGGGTTGTTTCTTGGTCTTCCATGAGAGAAGTGATTCTCCCAATTTGATGCAATATCTAGTGACCGATCTTCGACTTATGGGACATATTGCATAGTCTACATCATAGTATACTGTCATTTCCATGTCACATTTCTTGGATAGGAGTATCCCAAGTGCTGGACACTTCTTTAAATATTTCACGACTTTCAAGGCAGTATCCAAATGAGATTGCTTTGGATTGTGCATGAACTAACTAAGTGTTTTTACCGCATAGTAGATATCAGGCTTAGTCATAGTTAGATATATGAGTTTCCCAACAAGCCTTTGATAGCCTGATGGATCTTTGAGCATGGGATCATCATTTTGAGATATGCCCTTATCATAGTCTGCGGTAGTTAAGTTAGTGTTTTGCTCAATGGGAATGATAGCTGGCTTGCATCCTGATAGACCCGCTTCTGATATGATCTCCAATATAAACTTCCATTGACTAAGGGAAATCCCTTGGTCAGATCGGGCAATTTCGATCCCAAGGAAATATTTAGGTGCTCCTAAGTCCTTAATGTGGAAAGTGGCATGCAAATATTCCTTGAAACTTTCTATAGCGGCTTTATCATTTCCCATAACGAGAATGTCATCGACATATATCAGCAAATAAATAGAAGACATACCCTTAGTCTGTGTGAATAGAGCATAGTTGTGTTTGGATTGCTTGAAGCTTGATGTTGCAAGAGCGTTCGCAAATTTGGCATACCATTGTCTGGACGCTTGTTTTAATCCATAAAGGGATTTGTGGAGACGACATACTTTATTCTCTCGCTGTCTCCGTAAGTCCTAAGGAATATCCATATATATATATATATATCTATATCTCTCTCTCTCTCTCTCTCTCTCTCTCTCTCTCTCTCTCTTCATCTAAATCACCTAGAGGAAGGCATTGTGCACGTCCATTTGATGTAGAGGCTAGTCATTAATGGTAGCGACGGTTAAGAATGAATGGACTGTGACATCTTTGGCTACCGGAGAGAATGTCTCATGATAGTCAAAGCCTTCTTGTTGGGTGAAGCCCTTAGTAACCAACCATGCCTTTTACTGTTCAATGGAGCCATTGACATGATATTTAATCATGTAGACCCATTTGTACCCAATCAGTTTACGATTAGGTGGTAGTGAGACAAGATCCCATGTTTGATTATCAATTAGTGCCTTTAATTCTGCCTTCATAGCCTCTTGCCATTTTGGATCGATAGACACCTCATCATAACTAGATGGTTCCTTGTCTTCTGATAGGCAACTAATGCAACATCTATGTTCCTGTGATAATCTATGAAAGGAAACATAGGATGAGATTGGATACTAAATACCTGGTGAATTGTGAGTGGCACAAACATAATCCTAGGTCTAGGTTGGAGGTCATGTAGTCCGACCAGAGCATCTTGGATGATCGACTCTCGGAGGAGAAGGGATTGCCTCACTGGAGGGTGTTAGCGAGATATCCTGGATTTCCTCATCAGCAACGGGCTCTTCTAGTGTGTTCCCCAAAGTATTTTATGAGATCGAATTATCAGCTGAAGTTGGTGTTGTTGCTGGAATAGGTGCAAGAATAGAAGGGACATTCCTTGGTTGTGTAAACGGTATGTAACCAAAATCTCAAGGTAATGCTTCATTAGATAAGAGGCCATGAGGATTGGAGATTACCCTTGAATCTTCATCTGAAGATGTCTTCTCATAGAAAGGAAATATGTTCTCATGAAAGATTACATCGCAACTTATCAAGAATTCCATTGTGGAAATCTTAAGAACCCGATACCCCTTTTGTAGGTTGGGATATCCCATAAGAATGCATCGCCGAGCATGGGGACTCAACTTGTCTTGAGGACCTACTATTGCGACATAGCATAGACATTTGAAAACCTTGAGGTGTTGCAGCTCCGGTTTCTTCCCGAATAGTAGTTCAAAGGGCATTCGCCCATTGAGTACCCAAGTAGGCATGTAATTGATTAAATAAGCTGCTGTGATGACACAATCTCCCCAATATTTTTTTGGAACTGATGCTTGAAACTTCAAAGCATGTGCGACTTCCAATAGATGATGATGCTTGCATTTAACCACTCCATTTTGTTGTGGTGTATATATGCATGAGTTCTCATATTGGATGCCATGAGATGAAAAGAGCGAGGAGCAATCATGGCTGAAGAATTCTCCCCTATTATCAGTACGGATTTGCTGAATGGATTTTTAGAACTGATTCTTGGATAGTGCAATGAAGGTTTTTAAATGAGAGTAAGTTTGACTCTTAGACTACATCAAAAAAATCCACGTCGCATGAGAATAATCATCTACTATTGTAAGGAAGTAACGAGATCCATTATGATTTACCGTATGGTAAGGTCTGCTAATATCCACATGAATCAAGGAAAGTATTTCACTAGCATGAGAGCTACTAGATGGAAAGGGCGTAAGAGGCTGTTTTACAAGAGGACATATGGGACATTGAGGACAAGGAAAGGAGGCACTGTGACCCAATCTCAAATGCATAATGAAATTTTTGTCATTGATGCTCAAATTACACAAGAATGATTTATTCAAGGAAGTGCAGGATAAATTAAAATTACTTAGAAAGCTTGACCAGAAAAATAGTCATTCAGAAAGGCTACCCCAGCCCATCAGTTTGCCAGTGAAAAGGACCTGAAAGAAACAAGTATCAGCATTGAATAATACCTGACATAAATTTTCTCTGCAGACTTTTGACAAAGAAATAAGATTAAATTGGAATTCTGGGACATAAATGACATTTTGAAGAGTAATCTAAGGACTGAGATTGACTGTTCCTATTACATTGATATGAGTGATATTTCCATTGGGTAATTGTATGGAAATAGAAAAATCCAATCCTTCATTTATACTCGAGAAAAATCCTTTGTCACATATAATATGATCGCTTGCCCCTAAATCAATAATCCATGCTTTCCTTGATATGGAATTAATCAAGCAATGCGTGATACCTAAAAAACTCCCTCCTTTGTTGGAACTATCCAATTTTTGCAATGCTTGCATCAGCTGTTGGTATTGTCCATAAGTAATAGGAGGATCAATTTGGGCTAGTGGGACCACTGACTTGATAAGTTGCCGAACTTTTTTTTTTTCCTTTGTCTCTTGGTTTTCCATGCAATTTCCAACAGTTGTTAATCATATGGTTAGAACGCTTGCAATATTCGCAAAACAATTTACCATTTCCTTTGAAATTTTGCCCAAAATTCCTTGATGACATGGCGAAAATCTAGCCATCCATTCCTTTAAACGCGGATTCCTGTCCACTGTCTAATCCACTTATATCTTCTGGCCCCTACAAGCCGTCAAATCCCGGCGCTCGATCTAGCTTGTTCATTCCTTCCCTTTTAAAGGAACGTGCATCTCCTCCGCTGAACCCTCGCATGCCTCTTTTCTCCTTTTATCGCGCTAGGGTTTTGTTTGTCCCGTCTCGCCGTTCTCCGCGAACTGCAAGGGCTGTGCTCTCACTGTTCTTCGCATGTTCCGGCGACGAGAGCCGCTGGCTTTCCTCCTGTACAGCCAGTTGGAAGATCCGTCCGATTGGTGGTATTGGGTCCATGGCAAGGATCTACGAGCGAAAGGTAAGATATGACTCGTTCAAAATTAACAAAAAGCGTGTGGTTTTCTCCCCATCTTTGATAGATTTGTATTGTTTGATTGTGGATTCTGGTCCTCAAGTTTTTCTTCGACCGCTTCAAGGTCATTCCACAGTGACGATAGTTTGTTGAAGCAAGCCATGACCATCATGTTCCCTTGCTTGAGCTCGCTGAGTTCTTGCATTAAGGTAAAAAAATTTGCTTGATCCAGTTTACCATACATCTCTTTGATGTTTTCCCACATGTTCTTAGCATCCTTTGTTGGTGGAAGTCCGGCTGCGACATCTTGGGAGATGCAATTTCCGATCCAGGTTCGGACGAGTTGATTGCACTTCCTCCAGTGTTGGGCTAGGCGTTCATCAAGAGGGATTGGAATGGTTCCGTCGAGGAATCCATCTTTGTCCTTTGTTACCAGGGTGCGTCGGAACTCCTGTGACCACCTAGGGTAATTTTCTAGCCCAGTCAGCTGTTGGTTGATTAGTTGCAGTTATGGTCTGTCGGTGGTGGAAACGAACAGAGGGCGCCGGGTTTTGGTCATCTGGTGAGAGCCGCCGTTGGAATGGGCAGAAACTCGGGCATGAGATTCTGGTAGGGATTTGTCCCTAAACCCAATTTGTTTGACCTGATCGGATAACCCACATTAAAATATCTCAGGTAGGGATTTGTTCCCATACTCGGTTCACCCGACTTGCTTGTCTGCTCCAATCCGGTGGTTGGGCTTACCCCACTCGTGGCTGGTGGGCTCCCATTGGTTTGGATGTGGCTCTGGTTGCCCACATATCCAGGTGATGATGAGCTTGGGCTTGGCCAAATTATAATGGATAAGGTATCCACTGGTAAGGTTGGCCTGTCATGGGTTGGCCCATATTGAATTGAGCCTGTGTGGGCCACCACTGCACGGGTTGGGCCTGGAATGGTCGTTGCTCCATTGCTGGAAATGTCACAGGAGGATTTTGAATCTGCGAGGGCTGAGGGTTGACTTCTTCAGCGGGCTGGTTGCCGGCAACATGAGCATTGTCTTGTGGAGTGGCCATGGTAAGTAAAAAATTTCCTTCCTTTAAGAATGATTCTTATGCCGAATGGTAATCTGTTTTGTAGGTCAGTATTCCTCTGGCAGAAGGTCGAGGCAGAAGGTTGAGGCGGAAGCTAGGTCAGAAGCTTGGAGGCTCTGATACCATGAAAGAAGCTGAAGATAGCAAGGAAATCGTGATTGAAGGAAAGAGTTTTTGTATTTTCTCTTCAATAGTTTGTAAATGTACAACCCTCTGTAGATATAATACCAGGTGTATACAAGGAATGGAAGTAAATGATCCTATGTATCAATCTAAATCTAAATCTAATTTTTAATTGATATGTATACAATTGTAATTAGATCAAATCTTCCATCGAATATGTGACACCCCGAACCCCCTTAGGGTCGCCACAGGCATCTGATGTTACACCTAATGGAACACTAGCTACACCTCTTAGAAAAAGCGTCGTAAAACATAGACATTTTTTTTTTAATAAAACGGCCCTAGCGCGACTCATTAGCGGAAGCAAAATATAATATCACAATCTCTCCCTCCAACAACCACGATACAATTGCACACCACTAAACATCATAATAAAAGACAGCCATGACACTTTATTTACATATTTTCAGGATGGGTTTCCTTGGGTCGGTACATCAAAAGAAAGGCCAGAGCTCAGCCCTACTCGGCCTAAAACCCCAAAAAGAAACGGTCGACCCACTACAACTCACGTGCAAGATCCCCCATTGCTAGTGTCGGCTAACCATCCTAAAAAGTTTCAGCTCCTACTCGACACGCACGGGCCCTCACACCCATCCCGGTGCATCAAGCGGTGGCAGCGGTAGCATCCCACGCATCGCTCCGTTGCGTCGAACATGGACGGATATGAACTCCTAGACAATAGGGCCCCCAGCCAGGCCCACATCGTACATAACTAAACAACGCACTCGAATATACGTAAAACCAGGAACAGAAGGACAGTCAAACTCCTCACAGTCGACCTCTATGTCCGAAGGTAGGCCGTAAAATACACCTCGCGTGACAACAGGGAGCGGCATGCTGCTAATATGAAATGTTGGTCCCCGAAGGGGTAAGTACAACCACTCAGTAGGTAAAGAAATCCAATAACCACTCATTGCAATATGCAATACAAGCACAACAACATCATATATGTGAATCATGCATCCAAGCAGACTTACCTCGAAGTCATGCATATACCATCATACATCTTCATCACAGTCATAACACATACATTTCGTCATGTCATAGGTTATCATCATCATGTCATACATATGTCATCATCATCATGGCATCATCATATCATATCATATACCACCATCATCATGACATCATCCTATCATATACATGTCATCGTCATCATGGCATCATCATATCATATTATATATCACCATCATCATGACATCATCCTATCATACACATGTCATTGTCATCATGGCATCATCATATCATACATGCAAATCATCATGCCATAGGTGATCATCATCATATCATATCATCATGCCACAGGTGATCATCATCATATCATGTCATCATGCCACAGGTGATCATCATCATATCATGTCATCATGCCACAGGTGATCATCATCATATCATGTCATGTATGCATGATTCAATTTCCACTTTTAACTTTCGATTCGATCACCACATCACCCTTTCTCAAGATCATCAATTTCATCTCAAACTTTACACTCGCACCCCATCCTGGCATTGCGAGAAAAACCTCCGGCATTCAGCCATTTAAGGCCACCGGGCATCCGGCACCCCCACATTCTGGGCATCTCGCATCCCAACTGGTATCACGAGGCATCCCCTCAGGCAAAGACCTCCGAGGCTTCCGGCACCCAACCATTCCGGGCATCCTGACACTCCCAGGGCCATCCGGCCATGTATCTCTATACATTCCGGGCATCCGGCACCCCCCGTCCCGGGCATCCTGATACTCCCAGGGCATTATCATCCGCCATAATAGTTTCCTCATTTATCATTGTCCACATTTACCAATTTAGGTCTCACTTAGCATGGCACTTGATGCAATGGCAAATAAAATCACTTTCATCCTATCATACATGCATCAAGGTACAATCATCCATAAAGATAAATTTCATGGAGTTCATACAATTTAAAATAGTCCATTATCATGCCCTCTCTCTCTCTCTCTCTCTCTTTTGAAATTTATTTAAATTCCAGCTTGTATTATTTTGAAAATGTTTAAATTAAATATCCACACGATTCCCAAAAATCATGAAATTAAGGCTATTGATGGACAAGACAATAGGGTAATAATTTCATGAAAAACACAAGGCCAATCAATTTCCACACAAAATTATAAATTCACACAAATACAGCATGTAATTTCGGATAAAAACAGAATGCACAGTTTCCGAAATAATTCGATTAAAATATCAAAACGACCTCAGAAAATTATGAAATTTTACCACGTTATAGACAAGACACTAAGGTATATTTTTTATGAAAAATTCTAAGCCAAAATTATTTTTATATTATTTTCTACAGTCACACGAAGCTTCTGGATCTAACACCGAAACGTCCAGTGCATGGTTCTCCGAAATACTGAGTTTTTACCCACTTATACTTCTTCTTTTACTCTGAAATTTGGATATGTTTTACTTCAATATGTCCCCTACAACTTTCATGAAGATATCTAAGTCAAATTTTCAAAGGACAGTCTCCATATGTGTCCATGATGTCTCGGGTAACCTGTACCGCGTCTCCAGATCTACGGTTTTCAAGAGTAAGTTGATTCACTAGGCTACACTTGTTCATTTTGCTTCAAATTTTAGTATGTTAAACTTCAAGATGTTATCTACAATTTTTATGAAGAAGTAAAAAAGATATTCTTAGTATAAATCAGCATGCAACCACAAATCCATCGAAAGGTCAGTGAAATCGTTCCAGATCTGGTGTCTCCGTAGGATGAGTGTTTGACCCCTCAAATATCCATCATTTTGCACCAAATTTTAGTATGTTGTAGTTCAAGATGTTATCTAAAACTTTTATGAAGAGATAAAATTCAAAATCGAACTCAAAAAATGTATGCAAGCTCTCACAAGGTTCTGACTCAAACTGTTCATGCAAAAACAGCATGCAACTCAAGAACAAAACACATTAGCTTCACTCCCATGCCTCCAAATGTTCTAGATTCCGACCATACATGCAAAACATTGGTGCAAGAGTAGAAAGTGGATTCCCAACTTGCCTCTAGACCGAACGAACGGAGGCACACGGCGGCGAATGGCGGCACACGGCGGCGAACGGCAGCGACTCCTTCCTCTCCCTCTCGGCCGCACTCTCTCCCTCTCTCTTGCACGGTTCTCTCTCTCTCTCCCTTTCTCTCTTGGCCGAATCAACCGGCCACCTCTCTCTCTCCTCTTCCATTTTATTCCCCCAATTTCCTCATCATTTGCAATCATTAGATTGCCTCTTAAATTGGCCAATGCATGCCATCCTTCTTGCCACTTGTCACAACTCATGCATGGGCTTGGGCTTGGGCCTCCCTTGTGGCCAACGGCCACACCTCCTTGGGCCTCAATGGGCCGGCGACAGCAGCCCCATTCGCGGGCCTAATTGGGCCGACTAGCTTGGCCCACTAAAGCTTAGGCCAATGGGCCTAAGGCCCAAACCTAAATAAATCCTAAATTTCACCTTTAAACGCTTTTAATTCTTTCCTTTATAGATTTTAATTTTTTTTTTTAACATTCACATGGCCAAAGTCTTGTAACATTTTATTTATAGGAATTTAATTTATGAGGTGCATAGCCAAGCATAGATTATTCTCATTAATTTATCCTATAGTTCTAATTTAAAAAAAATTCAAGAACACAAGCATATAACACATAGCCTTAAGAGAACTAATGGCTAAAACATAAACCATAGATAATTTCATTACCTAATTATTGGCTTTAATCCCCTCTAGAGGGTGACTTGAATTTTGGGATGCCACATAATATCACAAGCAATCGCCGCATATCTTCCAACTGATATTGCTAGTATAAACACCTAGAGGGGGGGTGAATAGGCGCACAAACAATTTGTCGATATACGGAAGCAATTCTTAACAAATTGAAATACGATCAACGTAGAAAGAGAGAAATTGGAACACAGGATTTATAGTGGTTCAGCTTTTCCAAGCCTACGTCCACTCTTCCGCACTGACAGCCCACCGGCTGGATTTCACTATGATCAAAAGAGTAGTTACAGCACAGCTTTGCCTTGATTCCACAGTGTAGATGTACTGCCACACCTCCTCAAGGTCTCTCACAAATATAGACTCTCTTTTGTATACAAGTATTCGCTCAAAGGATTTATCTAAACAAATAGGAGCTTCAGACTTTGGAATTTTTCTATCGCGCACTCTTCAAACAACTAAGAACGTCTTCCTTATATACTCCTTTATGCCATCATACCCGTTGGCACTTACTAAAGGAATTCCTCCAATCTACCCGTTGGACGGAATCAATTAGGACGATCGTTCGAGCTATTAAAGGAACATGTTGATAGCCCATCAATCCTGTTCGCCCATACAATCAGGATCTCGGTTTCCATAAGTAGAACCTTCCAATAATATTTAGACAATCATCGAATCTTCAGTCATTGAATCAAACTTGATCAATCAAAGGATTACGATACGTCTTCTCCAGCCACGAGATCTTCTCAGATGATAAGGTTAAATCCTAAACAAAACATCCAGTTCGGGATAACCTTTCTTCAACGGATCGTGACTGTCAATGAGGATAGACTTTGAGTCTTGAGTCGGCTGTCCAGGAAGTCTTCGAGACTTTAACTAACGAGTACGTAGACCTTCAGACTAGACTGCCGGAAACGATTTGTCAACTTCAAAACTCTTCACGAGGATTTCTCCAACAATCTCCCCCTTTTTTATGGTGACAAAACCTTCCTGCAGATTTGGATAACTTTGACCTGCAAAACATTTCTCAACCACATATGCATATCTTATAGAAATAAATGGCTAATAGAATAACACTAGAATCTGCAACCACAGAAAATAGGTTAGTCCAGTATATGATTAAGCCATTCATAAGATATCAATATTGATTAATAAAAGCAGTAAAGTCAAGTCCAAGTCTAGGCAGTTCTTATCCAGACACAAAACAAAGTCAAAGTCTGTCAAAAACAGACAGTTAAACACAATCCAACAAACAGTTAAAAAGATTGAAATTGAAAGTTTTTTGATCAAATCATGCATCTCTCCCCCTTTTTGTCATCATTTAAAAAGGATGAGATGAAATCAAGATTGCTTGGGAACGCGGACAAGCTGGAAATCTTCCATAGGCGAACAATGCCTTCTAGCCTTTTAAAGTCTTCCTTCAGCTGTACAACCTCCTCACTCTTGGCATTGGCCTGATTCTGAATAGAGAGGGCTTGCATCTTTTCATTTAATGAACAGGAAGAAGCTTGACCTTCATTCTTCAAGCTTTGAACTTCGCATCCCAAGGCATAAATCTGACCTTTCATCTCCAAGAGAATATCCATGATTCTGCGAAAATCTGCTCCATTATCAGTCTGAGTACTTGCTTTGGCTCGATCGGAGTATAGCGGACGATGGTGGATCAGCATAATCTCGCAGGTTTGGCGATGAAGCTTCATGACCTTCCTCTGGAAATTGAGATGCATAAACATCTTCGGGTCCTGCGGGCGAGCGGCCCGACTCCTTCACTTGCATCTGGATGTGAAGACGTCACTCATTTCTCCTGATCTCCCCCTGTTTCCATGCCTATAGGTGGAGAAGAGATTTCCTCAGGTTCTCCTTCTTCTCTTCTTTCTTCTTCAGGTCTTTCTTTCTCTGCTTCTTGCTCTGCTTCTCTTTCTTCTTCTTCCTTCTCCTGTGCTTCTTTTTCCTCTGCTTCTTTCGTCTTTTGTTCCAATTCTTTCTGTGGAACAGGACGACTTAAGTTCTTCAAAGCCATTGCGGAGATGGTGATGTCATCGTCATCATCTTCATCCTCAACGAGGAGAGCTCTTCTTTTCTTTGATGGAGCAACCATGGGCTCCTTCCCTTTTCTCTTAGCAGCAGAAGAGATTTGATGAGATTTGGCAGGAGTCTTCTCCTTGAATTTCTCCAATTCCTTGCTCGGTTCCTTGACGCATTTTGGTCACCATTTTCAGTCCTACCACCATATGATCGCATGGTCGAACACAAAAGATTTGCGGAGGCTGAATATTCAGATGTCTGAATAACTTCGTAACAAGGCTTGGGTAAGGGAGTTGACCTCGTCCTTCGTCACACTGCTCTATACATGTGAAACATAACGGTATGAGGGAGAGAGAACTTCTTTCCACGAGAGGATGGCATACATCAACTTTGCCTCGAGCTTGAAACATCGGTTTTGGAAGTTGATTTCGGCCGAAGGCAAATAATCACAGTCTTGTGAAGCAAGATGTTGAATGCATTCATCCTTGAGTAGGTAATCTTCTCATCCGTTCTCCTGTCCTTCACCAGTTCAAGTGTGGCCCGAGCAATGGAAACTTTGATTGGTTGATATCCGCCTCTCTCAACTTCTAACACGTCTGCCAGCATATTCATATCCACAACAAAGTCTTGTTCTTTAACATTGAAGGAAAATCTATTCGCATCTAAAAAGCTAAGATTTGAATAGAAATATGCAGTCAATTCAGCATAAGCCTCTGTTGAGTCAGAGCAGAACTTTTCAAGTTGAAGATAACTGAACTTTTCCCTTAAGTTCACTTTCACGGCATCCAGAAAATCAAAGTCCACACTCTTAGGGTTTATTACCCCACGCTTCAGCAATTTCGAGTATAGATCTTTTTGTTCCTTTGATCTGAACAAATCTCCCCTTTTTCCTTGAATTTCAGCCGCAATACCCATCTTCGGTTGAAATAGATTGAACAGATTGTCATCGTCATTCCCATCTACAGGATTCGGCCCCCAGTCACGAGGATCACTTGGGATATTCGCAAGGGTTTCCTCAGCCACCCCTTTACGAGCGATTCCCAAACTTTCCATTTTTCGAAGAAAGATATATTCGTTCCTATATCCTTTTTCTTTAACGAAATCATCAACATAGTTCAAAGGAGTACGAATTCCTTTTAAAGCACGATATAGCTTGTAAATAAAAGCGGGCTTTTGAACTCTTACGGGTGCATCCTCGATGATTTCTTCACGATGCTGATCAACAACGCCTTGAGGACTAGATGGTGGAGAATGACGCTGCGAGAATGTTGTGGGCTCGGTTGCTGATCGGAGTAACTTCATCTTGAGTAAGATCGAAGTGCGTAGGCCCCTCACTCATTCTCGTGGTCCCCTGCTTGCGATTCTTGAGGACTTTCGCGAAGAAGACATCTTTAACAGTGTTTGGAAGTTTCCTTGCTTGACTTTCCCAGAAAAGATGACAACTTTTTGAAGATTTAGCGAAGAAGACAAACGGGAATGGAGGATCGATGCTTTCTAGGGTTTTTGAGAGGAAAGAGAGTAGAAAAGTGAAGAGAAATCGACAGTGCTCGTTCGGTTAAAAAGAAGAGTAAACGAACCGTCACAAAGGAAATAAAAATATGCCTTTTCAAAATAATTGTCTTTACCGGCAAAAATAGCTATAAAAATAACTTCCCTTTTTGAAAATGAATCGATGCAATATTTACGTTAATAATTTAAACACAGTCTGATGATCGTACCTTTTCAAGATAAGATTGGAGAGAGAAAGACTTACAGTCTGAAGGTCGAGACAAGATTGTAGATAAAGTCTTGTAAGCCTGAGTCTGAAAGTCTTTAGACTTTGACATCCTCATACCTCAAAATGTTGAGTCTGGACCGTATAGACTCAAATTGATTTTTCTCCAAAGGCTTTGTGAGTATATCCGCCAGTTGATTCTTTGAGTCAACAAATTGAATTGAAACGTCTCCATTTTGAACATGATCTCTAATAAAGTGATGTCGAATCTCTATATGCTTCGCTCTTGAGTGGAGAATTGGATTTTTGGTGAGGTTGATAGCGCTGGTGTTGTCGCAATTAATCTCTGTGCATGAGTCTTTGATTTCAAAATCTCTTAGCTGTTGTTTTATCCATAGAATTTGCGAACAGCAGCTTCCAAGAGCTACATACTCTGCTTCTGTTGTTGAAAGAGACACAGTACTTTGTTTCCTTGAAAACCAAGACACTATTCTGCTTCCAAGCAAGCGGCAAGTTCTGAAGTGCTCTTTCTATCAACTCTCGCAACCGGCTAGATCGCGTCGAATATCCCAGAAGTTTAAAGTCTCCCTTCTTAGGATACCAAAGACCGATGCTTGATGATGAAGCAACGTATTTTATGATGCGTTTGGCAGCACCGAGATGGGATTCTCTAGGATCTGATTGAAACCTAGCACAGATGCAAACACTCAACAAAATATCAGGTCTAGAGGCAGTAAGATAAAGAAGTGATCCAATAATGCTCCTGTACAGCTTTTGATCAATTTTCTTCCCTTCTTCATCTTTATCTATCTTTAAAGAACTTGACATCGGTATGTCGGTCTTTTTGCAATTCTCCAGTCCAAACCTTTTGACAAGATCATTAACATATTTTTCTTGATAAATAAAAGTTCATTCCTTCAATTGTTTTATTTGAAGACCAAGAAAGAATGTTAATTCTCCCATCATACTCATTTCAAACTCATCCTGCATAGACCTTGAAAATTTCTTTGAGACTTTCATTAGAGGATCCAAAAATAATATCATCCACATATATTTGAACAAGTAAGAAACTTTTGTTTTCCTTCTTGATAAATAAAGTCGTATCCACTTTACCTTTGACAAAACCATTTTGTATTAGGAACTTACTTAATCTGTCGTACCAAGCCCGAGGTGCTTGCTTTAAACCATACAAAGCCTTTTCGGATCCGAAGATTGAGTCTGGCTTCTTTGGGTCTTCAAACCCCTGGTGGTTGTTCCACATATACTTCCTCATGGATAAATCCATTTAGGAAGGCGCTTTTGACGTCCATTTGGAATAACCTGAAATTCTTATAACAGTGCAAACACAAGTAAAAGTCGAATAGCTTCTAACCTTGCCCTTTGGAGCGTAAGTCTCATCATAGTCTATTCCTTCTTCTTGCGTATATCCCTTGGCCACGAGTCTTGCTTTATTTCGTATAACTTTTCCTTTCTTGTTCATCTTGTTTCGAACACCCATTTAGCTCAATAACGGTTTTACCTTTTGGTTGGGATGTCAATTCCCAAACATCATTTATGCTGAACTGTCGAGCTCTTCTTGCATAGCTTCAATCCAGCTTTCATCGGATAAAAGCTTCTTCTATGCTTTTTGGTTCAATTTCAGAAACGAGTGCCACAAAGACTAGACTCTTCTCGCCTTTTGGATCTTGTGCGAATTCCTTCATTAATTTCGCCAATTATAAGATCTTTGGGATGACTGGACTTATGCTTCCAGGTTACTCGTTGATTTGTCTCAGTAGATGATCTCTTTCTTTATTTGGATCTTCACTAACAACCGATCTGGTTTTCCAAAGTCTCGAGATGCTTCTTGAGTTGTAGACTTTGGAGGGTGCCGGAGCGGAGTTCGGACTCTTCTTGATGAGTCGACTTGATTCATCTTGCGTTGAGTCTTGAAATTTGACATTCATTGACTGCTCTGAGACCGGCTCTTCTTGTTATAGACTCGTAGCTTTGCTTGATGTAGAATATCCAAGGAAGATACCTTCATCGATCTTTCTTCAAACTTACCAACTCGATCTTTTGCATTTTTCAATATAAAACATTTACAACCAAATACATGAAAGTATGAAACAATAGGCTTCTTTTCTTTGAATAACTCATAAGGGGTTTTCGAAGAATTGATCTTAAGAAGACTCTATTGATGATATAGCAAGCTGTTGAAATAGCTTCAGCCCAAAATCGAGAAGAAATTTTACTTTCAATTAAGGGAAAATTACACAAATAGTCCCTATATTTTCACTCAATGTCCAATTTCGTCCCTGAACTTTCGATTGGCTCAATTTGGTCCCCGAACTATTGATAAAATGTCCGATATAGTCCCCGAACTTTCGAATGGCTCAATTTGGTCCCCGAACTATTAATAAAATGTCCGATCTAGTCCCCGAACTTTCGATCGGCTCAAGTTGGTCCCCGAACTATGATGAAATGTCCGATCTAGTCCTTCGTTACTATTTTTCTTTTTTTCTTTTTTTTTTTTTTTTTTTTTTTTTTCGCTTTCCCTCCGCCGGAGCCGGCGGGCCGGCGTCCGGCGAGGAGCCCCTCGCTAGATCGACGAGGGCCCTCGTCGACGTCCCTCGCAGCGGGCGAGTCCCTCGCCGATCTTGCGAGGGAGCCCCTCGCCCGACGCCGGCGAGGGGCTCTCCCTCGCAGATTTGGCGAGGGGCTCCCTCGCCGGCGTCCCTCGCAAGCGGGCGAGGGGCTCTCCCTTGCCGGCGTCGGCGAGGGCTCTCCCTCGCAGATCGGCAGGGGCCGTCCTCGCCGGCGTCGCGCGGGGCTCTCCCTCGCCGGATCTGCGAGGGAGAGCCTCGCCCGCTTGCGAGGGACGCCGGAGAGGGAGCCCTTCGCCCTCGCCCTCGCCGACGCCGGCGAGGGGCTCTCCCCGCGACGCCGGCGAGGACGGCCCCTCGCCAGATCTGCGAGGGGCCGTCCTCGCCGGCGTCTGCGCGGGGCTCTCCCTCGCCAGATCTGCGAGGGAGAGCCCCTCGCCCGCTTGCGAGGGACGCCGGCGAGGGGCCCTCGCCCTCGCCCTCGCTCGACGCCGGCGAGGGCTCTCCCTCGCAGACGCCGGCGAGGGACGGCCCCTCGCCGGATCTGCGAGGGAGAGCCCCTCGCCGGCGTCGGGCGAGGGGCTCCCTCGCAAGATCGGCGAGGGACTCGCCTGCTTGCGAGGGACGCCGGCGAGGGGCCCTCGCCGATCTGGCGAGGGGCTCCCTCGCCGGACGCCGGCCCTCCGCCGGCTCCGTCGGAGGGAAAGTGAAAAAAAAAAAAAAAAAAAAAAAAAAAAAAAAAAAAAAGGAAAAAAGGGAAAAGAAAAAGAAAAATAGTAACGAAGGACTAGATCGGACATTTCATCATAGTTCGAGGGACCAACTTGAGCCGATCGAAAGTTGTGGACTAGATCGAACATTTTATTAATAGTTCGAGGACCAAATTGAGCCATTCGAAAAGTTTAGGGACTAGATCGGACATTTTATCAATAGTTCAGGGACCAAATTGAGCCGATCGAAAGTTCAGGGACGAAATTGGACATTGAGTGAAAATATAGGGACTATTTGTGACATTTTCCCTTCAATTAAAAGAGTTCTAGCCATTTCTTGAAGAGTTCTGTTCTTTCTTTCCACAACTCCATTTTGCTGAGGAGTATATGGAGAGGAGAACACATGCTTAAAGCCAGATTCATCACAGAATTTTGTAAAATCTTGATTCTCAAATTCACCTCCATGATCTGTTCTTATACTAGAGATAACACAACCTTTTTCATTTTGAACATTTTTAGCAAATTTTTCAAAATACGAAAAGGTTTTGGACTTACTTGAAAGGAAATATACCCAAGTAAAATGGGAGTAATCATCAACAATTACTAGGCAAGACTTCTTACCCCCAATACTCTGAGTTCTGGTTGGTCCGAAGAGATCCATATGCAGCAACTGTAGAACATAATTAGTAGAGACATAATTTATTGGCTTAAAAGAATTTCTTACCTGCTTTCCCAGAATACATGGAGTGCATGAATCAGTCTTTTGGTATGGTAATTTTGGTAGACCTCGAACAAGCTGCTTTGATGAGATTTTGGCTAATTGCTTCATGTTGACATGACCAAGCTTTTTGTGCCATAAGCTTGCTTCGTCTTGAATTGAGATTAGACATTGCGATTCATTTGGTTTCACATCCAGAAGATAGATATTTCCATGTCTTCGACCCATGAAAGACGAGTAGTGTCTTTTCGATTCGAACATGTTCCTTCTTGAAAGAAGATCTTGAAACCAGTATCACACAATTGACTAATGTTGAGAAGATTGTAATTGAGTCCTTCCACTAGGGAGACATTACTTATTGTGAGAGTACCAATTTTCACGGTTCCAAATCCCACAATACTTCCTTTGCTATTTCCTCCAAATGAAACTTTTCCACCATTTACTTGAGCAAGCTTTATAAAACAATTTGAGTCTCTGTCATGTGTCTTGAGCATCCGCTGTCAAGATACCACTTTTTGTTTCTTGACGAGACCTGCATTTAAAATAAAGTCTCAAGCTTTCTTTGGTACCCAAACTTTCTTGGGTCCTTCGGTGTTAGTAATATAAACAGTATTAGCCCATACTTTCTTAACAGGTTTCCATACCATAGGACACTCTTTTTCAAAATGATCCAGACTGTTACACTTTGAACATTTGAGAGCATTTCTTCCTACGGGTTTAACAAAAACTCTTTTGAAGTGATTTTTGTAAACTTCACTCGAAAACCTTTTCTTGATTCTTTCTTTTACTTTAGGAAAATCAATCAAGGGAATTGTTTCTTCTGTCATACCTAGACCGAGACTTATTGAAGTAAGGTCTTTCTTATTTGAAAAAGAATTTTCTCAAGTTTTCAGACCCCATAGAAAATTTCTTTGATATATTAGATAAGTCTGTTTTTAAAAAAGCATTTTCTTTTAAAAGATTGGAAACAGACATGTCTAGACTTTTAACTCTTTCTTCTAAAACATTTTCTTTTTGTTTTAGAGCTGAGTTTTCTTTTGTCAGTTTGGAAATTCTTTTGAGAGAAATCTTAAGACTAAAGCATAGTTCATCAATATATTTAGAAACTTTAACAGGAATTTTAAAATTACTTGCCTCAAATTCACTGTCTGAGTCTGATCCTGAGTCTGATTCAGAGTCCGAGTACGATTGTGCCATCGACATAGATTGGCATATTCATTATCACTTTCTTCACACTCAGTATCACTCAGGTTTCAGCTTTGAGAGCTTTTCGAAATTTTTCAGCTTTTCCTTTCTTCTTCTTCAAAAGAGGACGGTTGGGTCCGATGTGTCCCTTTTTCTTGCATTCAAAGCAGACTACATCTTTATTTGGTTCCTCATCATCAACAGACTTGGTCTGCTGTCTTTGAAAGCCTTGTTTCTTTGAGTTGAACCTTCTTCCTTTTCTGTTTAGTTTTCTGAATCTTCTTATCATGAGAGCAAGCTCCTCATCGTCCATATCATCTTCAGAATCTGTATCATCAGAATCATCATTTGATTTTAATGCAATTGATTTCTTACCTTTTGGATCTTCATCTTCATTGATCCTTTCCACTTCATAGGACTGAAGAGTTCCAATCAGCTCGTCGACAGATAGTAGCATAATTCTTTGCGTCTCTCTTATCGAAGTCTTTATGTGATTCCAATCCCTTGAGAGTCCACGCAGTAGCTTGTTTACCTTCATGGGATCAGAAGTTGGTTGACCTTGATTTTCAAGACCATTCACAATATCTGTAAAACGACTAAACATGTCGAGATATTGATTCTCGGTTTCATTGAAGGCTTCGTATTGACCAAGAAGAATGTTGATTCTTGTCTCCTTCACTCGATCTGTTCCTTCATAGGTGATATGCAATCTGTCCCAAACTTCTTTTGCTGTACCACAAGAAGATATTCTATTATATTCAGTTGGTGATAAAGCACAATATAAGGAGTAAATTGCTTTTGCATCGAGTGTCTGTCTCTTGGTTATTTCTTCCTGAGACATTCCGCTGGATTCTTCAGTTTCTTTTCCTCTTTCAGAGACTGATGCAGTGGTAGGAGTAATTCATTTTTCCACAACATCCCATTCCAGAGGATCCTTTGATCGTAGGAAAGCTTTCATCTTGTTCTTCCAGATGTTGTAATCCTTTCCATCAAAGTAGGGTGGTCTGGTATTGCTTTGCCCTTCCATCAGCCTTGGTGCTAACATACTAGCCATGGATCTTTTACTATGAAGTAAAACACTTCAAATAAAGTAAGTACACGGGCTTTGATACCAATTGATATTGCTAGTATAAACACCTAGAGGGGGGGTGAATAGGCGCACAAACAATTTATCAATATACGGAAGCAATTCTTAACAAATTGAAATACGATCAACGTAGAAAGAGAGAAATTGGAACACAGGATTTATAGTGGTTCAGCTTTTCCAAGCCTACGTCCACTCTTCCGCACTGACAGCCCACCGGCTGGATTTCACTATGATCAAAAGAGTAGTTACAGCACAGCTTTGCCTTGATTCCACAGTGTAGATGTACTGCCACACCTCCTCAAGGTCTCTCACAAATATAGACTCTCTTTTGTATACAAGTATTCGCTCAAAGGATTTATCTAAACAAATATGAGCTTCGAGACTTTGGAATTTTCTATCGCGCACTCTTCAAACAACTAAGAACGTCTTCCTTATATACTCCTTTATGCCATCATACCCGTTGGCACTTACTAAAGGAATTCCTCCAATCTACCCGTTGGACGGAATCAATTAGGACGATCGTTCGAGCTATTAAAGGAACATGTTGATAGCCCATCAATCTGTTCGCCCATACAATCGAGGATCTCGGTTTCCATAAGTAGAACCTTCCAATAATATTTAGACAATCATCGAATCTTCAGTCATTGAATCAAACTTGATCAATCAAAGGATTCTAATACGTCTTCTCCAGCCACGAGATCTTCTCCAGATGATAAGGTTAAATCCTAAACAAAACATCTAGTTCGGGATAACCTTTCTTCAACGGATCAGTGACTGTCAATGAGGATAGACTTTGAGTCTTGAGTCTGGCTGTCCGGAAGTCTTCAGACTTTAATTAACAGAGTCTGTAGACCTTCAGACTAGACTGACGGAAACGATTTGCCAACTTCAAAACTCTTCACGAGGATTTCTCCAACACCAACACTGACGGCGGAGAGAGATGCAGAAGAAGAAGATGGATGTGGAATGAGCCGGTCTTTCACAGTGAATCCGATTGAAGGATGGACAGAGAGATTTGACGGAGTTCTACAGTGCTGCTCTTCGAGTCATGGCTGAAAGAATAGAAGCTGCCTTATCGAGCAAAGGGTAATAAATCTTGATCTGATTCTTGTTTACCTTGTAGTGTCATCCTATGGCATTGATGGCCACAATAGTAACAGTCACCGCATGATCTGATATTTAGGATGAATAGGGCTACAACACCAGAGACTAGACCAAGAAGATACGTGAAAATGGTGTATCCAACTTATTAAATGAGTGCGCAATAGTCGTGTACAAGTATACATGTTCAAGTAGAGCATGTGAGTCGCATATATCCTCACTTTTCCATCTTTAGATTCTGTTTTGGGTAGAGCATGCAAATCGGGGTGTCTCCGCTTTATGGCGGGTAAGCTCAAAAAAGAAAATTTGTATAGCTGTTGAATCTCGCCAATAACAAGCAGACCATAGTAGAATGTAGACAGAAGTGGATATCATCGCTTTGAATCAGTAAATGAAGCGAAGCAAAGTGAGAAAATAACCAAAGAAGGCAAAGAGAAAGCTGTGTTTAGACAACACTAGTAATCATAAAAGTATGGCAGCTCTAAGCACCTTTTTTGATTAAAAGCTAATCGTTAGCTTCTCAGCTGTGTTAGAGAAGAGAGTTGCATCACATGCATACGGGAATGCAAATTAAAGGTTATTGAATGAAATGGAAGGAGAACTGCTTCAAGTTGCGAGAAGCCTTCATAAACTCACACCCAACTTCGAAAAACAGAAATACCTACACCTCGTAGAAACCCTAAGCCTGAGCCTTCCTCCCTCTCACTGTCATTCGTGATAACATGGAGTACGAAAATGCGATTGTCAAGTTCGGTGACCTTGACCAAAGCGCACGTCAGCAGCTCCCTACTTTGCGAGCTTAATGCCGACCGCCACCATCTGGTCTCCATGAACTTCAGTTGGAAGCTCTAGGCGGCGACTCCGCTTGGCAGCATTTTATCGTGTGCGTGCGAGCTTCAAGCATCGCGTTGGGCTCGTTGAGGCTGAAGAAGAGGTGAGCTGTCCAACTTTGACACTATGAGTGAGGGAAGCGCCATCTTTCATGTGCTGTGGTTGCTCTATCATGAGGAACGTCCAAAGGCGCTCAGATGCTTGGCAATGGGTCTTCTTGTCGTTCGTGCAGCGAAATTTGTTCATAAATTACATCCAATAAGTTATAGTGTTGAAGTTGATTAAATTTTGTGAAAATATTTGCATATAATTCCTCTATGAGATTGAGAGATTATTTCGTGAATAATTGTGAGGTTTAAATGTTATGTGTGTTATTGGGTGTAATTAGGGTTTTAAAAACACCGTGAGTATTTAAGTGATTCGAGTATATAATGTCCATGTATCGCTTGATTTATAGTAGAATTTGTTATTGCTCTCCCTGCAAACACAAGTCACTATGACCGAACCATGTAAATTTGGTATCCTATTTATTTTCTTCTTCTGTCTATTTTATTGTTCGATTGCTTGCGTCTTGCAATAATCATGATACCATTCCTTTGTAGAGTCAATGCATCATGGCTAGGCTGTTTCATGCTTTTCTTAGAACGATAGAATCAGAAGCAACTGGTCGTGCTTTCACTAATTAGCACCTCATCGCGACACGAGTGTGCAAGAGATCATCGAATGGGTTTAGCATTGATAAGGGCTCATGTCAACATCTGTTTTGGTGCACTGACCTCATGTGGGCGGATCTCTTAGGACAATTTTAGGTTTGTCGAGGAGCCATGAGTAGAATTGTGACGATAGAAAAATATAACATTCAATCCATACTAAATGAAAAATACATTTATGACAGGCTTTCTATAGTGGCAAAATATCAATTAGAATCAATCAAAATCAATTAAGAGAAATAAACAAAAATCCCATAAATATATCTATATTTCTAATGCAGAGGTCAACTTGACTTTGGAGAAAAGATCCAACAAATGAAGTAGAAATACATCCAACGGTGCCACAAAGAATATAATATTTAATGAAATGCAATTTATTTCAATGTGCATAGTTTTATTCGTGGAAAACATCGAATTTATTGTCAAAAGAGCCAGCTAAAAGCGTCGGAAAAGCACCTACAAGGCGACGAGCTTCAGTGTCTTCGAGACGTGGCAGCATGTGTGGTGGCGTCCGACATCCTTTTGCCGTGAAAATTTTAGGATTTAATTTGTCGGAGAGTAATGAATCTAGTAGTGTTGTCTATTTTCCAAAGCAAATAGCAAAAGATACAGGCTTGGACTTGGTAGAGGAACGGAAGCAACATGGCCTATAGGACTGGCTTCGTGATGGCTGAGTGGAGTGATGCGACTTATACTGTTGACATCATGACGATAGAGGAAAGCAACCAATGCATTGTTAGAAATGAACTCGATATTGCGTTCAATGATGGCTGTGACACTAAATTATGATGACTTAAAAATGTAATATTCTCTTTATAACCAAATGATAGTACATAGGCTTTATAATATGACTATCTAAAGTAGCAAAACATTAATTACAATCAACTAGAATCAAGTAAGAGAAATACACAAAATCTCCTAAATATATCTATATATCTGACACCAATATTTCCATGCACATCCTGACAACCATGCTTTTAGTATTTGTGTTAGAACACTAGAGAAGTTTCATATTGAAGAATTGATATGGTGTACAACAGTTAATATATCATAATTGGACCATAACTCAATGACTTAAACTTTTAAGTAAAGGTAGACTCAACTGGATATATTGATAGATTTGTACTTGTGGCGATCTCCTCAAAAGAAGATATTGGGCAAGTGGGTCAAGATTGCGATTCTTGATACTTTTAATCAAAAATTTGATTTTCCTCGTAACAAGCAATATGTGCTACTTGTAGGAAGGCATTTTCGGATTACAAAACTTCAAGTCCTCAGCATGCCATTTCACTCTCTATATAAACATTGACGTCCGTAGCTCAAAAACACAAGTCTAATTTGCCTTCATCTCTCTCTCTCTCTCTCTCTCTCTCTCTCTCTCCACTTTGTTTGAAGAACTAACAAAGCCAAAATGGAGTCTGCAAACATTGATCATGTGACTTCTAAGATGAACCAAATGCAACCAAAATGGCAAGGCCAAGCTTGTGCAGACTTGGCAGGTTCAAAGGCAGACCAAATATGGCCCTTCGTGGAGGACTTCTTTGGCCTCAAAAGGTGGTTCTCAACCCTCATTGCTTGCACCGGGGTTGAGGGCGTCCCTGGCCAGCCCGGGTGCATCCGTTACTGTGCTGGGTTCAATAATGCCCCGTTCGACAGGGCCATCGGTCAGGCCAAGACAAGCACCCTGTATTGGGCGAAGGAGTGTGAGATAACTAGTATAAGCACCTAGAGGGGAGTGAATAGGTGTAAAATATTTTCTTGAGATAAGAAAACAATACTAAGCAGACAATAGAAAGGAAGTTCTCTTTTCGTTAACAAAGCGAATTATGATCAAAGTAAAAAGAGTAGTAGAAGAGAAAATGAACACATAAATTATAGTGGTTCGGCTTATTCCAAGCCTACGTCCACTCTTCCGCACTGACAGCCCACCGGCTGGATTTCACTATGAACAAAAGAGTTGTTACAGCAAGGCTTTCCCTTGATTCTATAGTGTAGATACTCTACCACACTTCCTCAAGGTTTCTCAAGAATATGGACTCTCTTTTACGTACAAGATTTCGCTCAGAAAATGAATTGACTAAGAACAAAGAGCTTTAGATTTTGGAATTCTTCTATCGTGCACACACTCGAACAACTGGAACGTCTTCCTTATATACTCATTTATGCCATCACACCCGTTGGCACTTACCAAATGAATTCTTCCAATCTTCCCATTGGACATAATCAATTAGGAAGATCATTCGAGCTATTTAAGGAACATGTCGATAGCCCATCAATCCTGCTCGCCCATACAATCAAGATCTCGGTTTCCATAAGTAGAATCTTCCAAGTATACTTCGCCAATCATCGGATCCTCAATCTTTGAATCAATAAAGGATTCCGTTATGTTATATCCAGCCAAGAGATCTTCTCCAGTCGATAAGGTCAAATCCTTAACGAAACATCCAGTCCTAGATAGCCATTCTTCGACGGATTAGAAACTGTCAATAAGAATAGACTTTGAGTCTTGAGTCCGGCAGTCGAAGGTCTTGGACTTTAAATAGTAGAGTCTGCAAATCTTGATTAGGCGATGGAAACGTTTTGTCGGCTTCAAAATACTCCAGGAAGATTTCTCCAACAATCTCCCCCTTTTTGATGGTGACAAAACTTTTCTATAGATTTGATAACTTTGACTTGCAAAACATTACTCAAGCAAATATGGATATCTTATAAAGATAAATGGCTTATTGATAACACTAGAATATGCAACCACAAAAAATAGGTTAGTCTTGCATATGAGTAAAGCCATCCATAAGATATCAATAGTACTTAATATAAGCAGTCAATCCAAAATCCCAAATTCAATCCACAGCCAAACACAAAAGTCAAGTCAAACATCAAAACAAATCAAAAGTTCAAGTTTCAAAGTTCAAATCACATCTCTCCCCCTTTTTGTCATCATAAAAAAGGTTGAGATGGAAAGAGAATTGAATCAAGAATGCTTGGGAACACGAACAAGCTAGAAATCTCCCATTGACTGGACAATGCTTTCTAGCTTTGTCAACTCTTCCTTCAGTTGAGCCACCTCTTCACCCTTAGCATTTACTTGAATCTGAAGAGCAAGGGCTTGGATCTGATCATTCAAAGAATCTGAAGAAGCTTGACTTGCAGTCTGCAAATTCTGTACTTCGCATCCCAGAGTATATATCTGACCCTGCATTTCTAAGAGAACATCAAGAATTCTGTGAAAATCTGCTGAATTATTAGTCTGCGTACTGGCTTCTGCATGATCAGATGGAGTAAAGGCAGACGATGGCAAATCAGCATAGTCACGCAGATTGGGTGATGAAACATCATGTCCCTCCTTAGGAAATTGAGAGGCATAGATGTCCTCTGGAGCAGGATATGAGGACATTCCTCTTTTCTCACGATCTCCCCCTGTTTCCATGCCTTCAGGTGGAGAAGAGTGTTCCTCATGCTCTCCTTCCTCTCCTCTTTCTTCTTCTTCTTCTTCTTCTTCTTCTTCTTCTTCTTCTTCTTCAATTCTTTCCTCCTCTGCATCTCTTTCTTCAGCTTCTCTCTCCTCTGTTTCTTTCTCTTCTGCTTCCAAATCTTCTCTTTCTCCAGTCCTCTGTTCTGTGTCTTTCTCTTGTCGTTCCGTTGATTCTGGAACAGAATGACTCAGGTTCTTCAATGCCATTGCAAAAATGGTGATGTCTTCCTCATCTTCTTCATCCTCAACAATGAGAGCTCTTCTTTTCTTGGATGGAGCAACCATGGGCTCCTTCCATTTTCTTTTTGTTGCCAAAGAGATTTGATGAGTTTTGACAGGGGTTTTCTCTTTGAATTTCTCCAACGCCTTGTTGAGTTCCTTTAGACGCATTTTAGACACCATTTTCGGTCCCACTACCATTTGATCACAAGTTCGAAAACAGAGAATCTGGGGAGGCCGAACATTCAAATGTCTGAATAACTTTGTCACAAGAGCTGGATAAGGAAGTTGACCCTTGTCCTTCACCACTGCTCTATACATGTGGAATATAATAGTGTGAGGAAGAGAAAAAATTTTCCCAGCATTGATAGCATACATCAGTTTTGCCTCTTAGTTTGAAACATCAGTCTTTGAAGTAGATTTTGGTCTGAGGCAATTGATCACAATCTTGTGAAGCAGAATGTTGAACGGACTCATCCTCGAGTAGGAAACCTTTCCCTCTGTCTTTCTATTCTTAACAAGTTCCAACATAGCACGAGCAATAGAGACATTGATAGGTTGATATCTCCCTCTCTCAACCCCAATCACATCGGCCAACATATCTATATCCACCACATAGTCCTGTTCTCGGACACTAAAAGAGAATCTATTCACATCTAAGAAACTGAGATTCGAATAGAAGTATGCAGTGAGTTCAACATAGGCTTCTGTAGATTCAGAATAGAATTGTTCAAGTTGAAGAAGACTAAAATTTTCCCTCAAATTAACGTTCACAGCGTCAATAAAATCAAAATCCACACTTCTAGGGTTTATGACCCCACGCTTCAACAACTTAGAGTATAGATGCTTGTGTTCCTCCGATCGAAACAAGTCTGTCCTTTTGCTCCGAATTTTTGCCGCAACACCCATTCTCGGTTGAAACTGATTGTACAACTTGTCATCATCATTCCCATATGGCTGATTCAGCCCTCCAACACGTGGATCGATTGGAATATTTGCCATTGCCTCTTCTGCCAATCCAGCAGGGGCAATTCCCAACCGTTCCATTGTGCGTAAAAAGAAGATTTCATTTTTGTACCCTTTGTCTTTCAGAAATTTGTCAATGTAGTTCAAATGAGTTCCACCCCTTTTCAAAGCACGATAAAGCTTGTAGGTAAAAGAGGTTTTAAAAGTTCTTATGGGTTCTGCATCTTCAATTATTTCTTCCTCTTCTCGACGAGCAACATCCTGTGGTCTAGATGGAGAAGATGGACGCTGCTGAGAATGTTGTGGGCTCTGCTGCTAACTAGGAGACTCTTCTTCCTCGGTGAGATTAAAGTGCGTAGGCCCCTCACGCATTTGCTGCGGTCCCCTGTTCGCGATCCTCGAAGACTTCCTTTGAGATGACATCTTTCACAATCTTTGAAAGATTCCAAACTTGACTTTCCCAAGAAAGATGACAACTTTTCGAAGATTAAACAAGAGAAGAAGACAAAAGTGGAAGATTGATGCTTTTTAGGGTTTTTGGAGTTAAACGAAGAGGAACCGACAGTATATAGGTCAGTCGAAGAGAGGCATACAAAACGTCGTAATGGAAAGTAAAAATATGCCCTTTTAAAAAATAATTGTCTTTTTCAAAAAATTAGATAACTGCCATTTAAAAATTAACTCCATTTTCGAAAAAGAAAGATTGCACTAATCACGGAAATTGAAAGTAGCAAAAATCAATTATGGACAGATGATCATACATTTTCAAGATTTAATCTGAGAGAGAATAAAATAACTTACAATCAAAGATCTTGATTGTCTGAGTTTGAGAGTCTCTAGACTTTTACTTCTTCAAACCTCAAGATGTTGAGTTTGGAACGAATGATTTCAAATTGATTTTTCTCCAAAGGCTTTGTAAATATATCCGCCAGTTGGTTCTTTGAGTCAACAAATTGAATCGAAACTTCTCCATTCTGAACATGATCTCTAATGAAGTGATGTCGAATCTCTATATGCTTTGCTCTTGAGTGAAGAATTGGATTCTTGGTGAGATTGATTGCGCTAGTGTTGTCACAATTAATCTCCGTGCATGAATCTTCAATTCCAAAGTCTCTTAGCTATTGTTTTATCCATAGAATTTGTGAACAACAACTTCCAAGAGCTACATATTCTGCTTCTGCTGTAGAAAGAGTCACTGTATTTTGCTTCCTTGAAAACCAAGACACTGTCCTGCTTCCAAGTAGTTGACAGGTACCCGAGGTGCTCTTTCTATCAACTCTGCATCTGGCTAGATCTGCGTTTGAATATCCAAGAAAAGTAAAGTCTCCCTTTTTAGGATACCAAAGACCAAGGCTTGAAGTTGATGCAATGTATTTGATAATATGCTTTGCAGCACTTAGATAAGATTCTTTAGGGTCTGCTTGAAATCTAGCACAAATGCAAACACTAAACAAAATGTCAGGTCTAGAAGCAATAAGATAAATAAATGAACCAATGATACTCCTATATAGCTTATGGTCAACTTTCTTTCCTCCTTCATCTTTTTCTATCTTCAAAGAACTTGACATTGGTATATCAGTCTTTTTACAATTTTCCAGTCCAAACTTTTTGACAAGATCATTAGCATATTTTTCTTGATGAATAAAGGTTCCTTCCTTCAATTGTTTCACTTGAAGTCCAAGAAAGAAGGTAAGTTCACCCATCATGCTCATTTCAAATTCATCCTGCATAGACTTAGAGAATTTCTTGCACAGACTTTGATTAGAGGATCAAAAAATAATATCATCAACATATATTTGAACAAGCTGAAAACTTTTACTTTCTCTTTTGATAAACAGTGTAGTGTCTACTTTACCTTTGATAAAGCCATTTTGAATTAAAAATTTACTCAGCCTTTCGTACCAAGCTCGAGGTGCTTGCTTTAAACCATATAAAGCCTTTTTCAGTCTGAATATTGAGTCTTGTTTCCTTGGGTCTTCAAACCCAGGTGGTTGTTCCACATAGACTTCCTCATTGATAAATCCATTCAGGAAAGCACTTTTGACGTCCATTTGGAATAACCTGAAATTCTTATAACAAGCAAAATCAAGTAATAATCTAATTGCTTCTAACCTCGCTACTGGTGCGTAAGTCTCATCATAGTCTATCCGTTCTTCTTGCGTATATCCCTTGGCCACGAGTCTTGCTTTGTTTCTTACGACCTTTCCTTTCTCGTCCATCTTGTTCCTGAAAGCCCATTTAGCTCTAATAATAGATTTACCTTTCGGTTTATGAGTCAATTCCCAGACATCATTAATACTGAATTGCCTGAGTTCTTCTTGTATGGCTTCAATCCAGCTTTCATCAGATAAAGCTTCTTCTATGCTTTTGGGTTCTATTTCAGAAATAAGAGCCACATCATTAGACTCTTCACGCCTTTTGGATCTTATGCGAATTCCTTCATTAATGTCACCTATAATGAGATCTTTGGGATGACTAGACTTATGCTTCCAGTTACTGGTTGATTTGTCAGGTTGATGATCACTTTCTTTATTTGAATCTTCAACAATCATTTGATGCTGGTCTTTCGAAGTCTGAACTACTTCTTGAGATTTAGACTTTGTAGAGTCTGGAGCAGGTTCAGATTCTTCAAGATGAGTCTGAATAGATTCATTTTGCATAGAATCTTGGAATTTGACATTCATTGATTCCTCCATAGATTGAGTCTTCTTGTTGTAGACTCTGTAGGCTTTGATTGAGGTAGAATATCCAAGGAAGATGCATTCGTATGATTTTTCTTCAAACTTGCCAACTCAATCATTTGCATTTTTCAATATAAAGCATTTACATCCAAACACATGAAAATATCAAACAATAGGCTTCTTTTCTTTGAATAACTCATAGGGGTTTTTTTTTTCCATAATAGGTCTTAGAAAAACTCTATTAATAATATAACATGCTGTAGAAACTGCTTCAACCCAAAAACGTGAAGAGATGTTACTTTCAATTAAAAGAGTTCTAACCATTTCTTGAAGCGACCTATTCTTTCTTTCCACAACTCCGTTTTGCTCTGGAGTATATGGAGAGGAGAACACATGCTGAAAACCAGATTCATCATAGAATTTTGTAAAATCTTGATTTTCAAATTCACCTCCATGGTCTGTTCTTATACTTGAAATAACATACCCTTTTTTTTTCATTTTGAATCTTTTTAGCAAACTTTTCAAAGTAAGAAAATGTTTCAGACTTACTTGTCAGGAAATATACCCAAGTAAATCGTGAGTAGTCATCCACAATTACTAGGCAATATTTCTTACCTCCAATGCTCTGAATTCTGGTTGGTCTAAAGATATCCATATGCAGAAGCTGCAGTACACGATTAGTGGAAACTTGATTTATTGGTTTAAAGGAATTTCTTACCTGCTTTCCCAATACACATGGTGTACATAGATCAGAATTTTGGTTTGACAGATTGGGTAGACCACGAACTAGCTTCTTTGCTGAAATTTTGGCTATTTGCTTCATATTGATGTGCCCAAGTTTTCTGTGCCATAAGTTCGCTTCGTCTTGAATTGAGATTAGACATTGCGATTCATCTGGTTTCACGTCCAAGAGGTAGATATTTCCATGTCTTTGACCCATGAATGACTGAGTATAATCTTTACTGGTTCCTGAACATATTCCTTCTTGAAAGTTGATTTTGAAACCGATATTGCACAGCTGACTGACACTGAGCAGATTGTAGTTGAGTCATTCCACTAAGGAAACATTGCTGATTGTGAGGTTTCCAATCTTTACAGTTCCGAATCCCATAATTCTTCCTTTGTTGTTTCCTCCAAATGAGACTTTTCCACCATTTACTTGAATGAGCTTTATGAAGTAATTTGAATCTCCTGTCATATGTCTTGAGCATCCACTATCCAGATACCATTTTACCTTCTTCTTGATAGTGACCTGCATTTAAAAAAAGGACTTAAACTTTCTTTGGTACCCATATTTTCTTGGGTCCATTGGTATTAGTATGATATGCGGTTTTTGCCCATACTTTCTTAATAGGTTTCCAAACCATAGGACATTCTTTCTCAAAATGATCTAAACTATTGCACTTTGAACATCTGAGAGCATTGCGACCTACTGGTTTTACAAAGACCTTTTTAAAATGATTTTTGTAAGCATCTCTTGTGGGTCTTTGCTTAATTCTTTCCTTCACTTTAGGAAAATCAATTAAAGGAATGGTTTCCACAATCATTCCCAAACCAGATTTATTGAAATAAGGTCTTTGTGCTGAAAGAATTTTCTCAAGTTTCTCAGATCCTATTGAAAATCTTTTGGAAATATTTGATATGTCATTTTTTAAAAATAAATTTTCTTTCAAAAGGTTGTCTTCTCTTTCTTTAAGAGTAGAAACATTCATGTCTAAACATTTCACCTTTTCTTTCAAAACATTTTCCTGTTGTTTCGGTGCAGAATTTTCCTTTTAAGTTCGGAAATCCTTTTAAGAGAAGTCTTAAGACTAAAACACAACTCATCAATGTATTTAGAAACTTTAATAGGGATTTTAGAGTTACTCACCTCAAATTCACTGTCTGAATTTGAGTTTGTCTCGGAGTTTGAATCTGAATCCGATTGTGCCATCAGACATATATTGGTATAATCATCATCACTTTCTTCACATTCTGTATCACTCCAGGTTTCTACTTTAAGAGCCTTTCGATACTTTTAAGCTTTTCCTTTCTTCTTCCTCAGAAGAGGACAGTTGGGTCTGATGTGTCCCTTTTTTCTTACATTCAAAGCAGACTACGTCTCTATTTGATTCATCATCCTCAACAAACTTAGTATGTTGCTTTTGAAAACTTTGTTTCTTTGGATTGAATCTTCTTCCTTTTCTATTCAGCTTTCTGAATCTTCTTATCATGAGAGCAAGCTCCTCATCATACATATCGTCTTCAGAATCTGTAACATTGAATCATCATTGGATTTTAATGCAATAGATTTCTTACCTTTAGGATCTTCGTCTTCATTGATTCGTTCCACTTCATAAGACTGAAGAGTCCCAACCAACTCATTGACATATAGTGGCATAATTCTTTGTGTCTCCCTTATTGAGGTCTTTATGTGATTCCAATCCTTGGAGAGTCCACGCAGTAACTTGTTTACTTTCATGGGATCAGAAATTGGTTGATCTTGATTTTCAAGACCATTCACGATTTCTGTAAAACGACTAAACATGTCAGTTATAGATTCTCCTGATTTCATTTTGAAGGCTTCGTATTGACCGAGGAGAATGTTGATTTTGGTTTCTTTCACTCGATCGGTTCCTTCATAGGTAATATGCAATCTATCCCAAACTTCTTTTGCTGTAACACAATAAGATATTCTGTTATATTCAGTAGGTGACAAAGCACAATAAAAAGAATAAATTGCTTTTGCATCAAGAGCTTGTCTCTTGGTTATCTCTTCCTGAGTCATTTCACTAGACTCAACAGCTTCTTTTCCTCTCTCTAAGACATGTGCAGCTTTAGGAATGATTCATTTGTCTACAACGTCCCATTCCAGAGGATTCTTTGATCTTAGGAACGCCTTCATCTTGTTTTTTCATATGTTGTATTCCTTTCCATCAAAGTAAGGCGGTCTGGTATTGCTTTGCCCTTCTACCAGCCCTGGAGCTAACATACTAGCCATGGATCTTTAACTTTGAAGTAAAACACTTCAAACAAAGTGAGTACACAGGCTCTGATACCAATTGAGATAGCTAGTATAAGCACCTAGAGGGGGGGTGAATAGGTGTAAAAAATATTTTCTCGAGATAAGAGAGCAATACTAAGCAGACAATAGAAAGGAAGTTCTCTTTTCGTTAACAAAGCGAATTATGATCAAAGTAAAGCAGAGAGTAGGGAAGAGAAAATGAACACAGAAATTATAGTGGTTCGGCTTATTCCAAGCCTACGTCCACTCTTCCGCACTGACAGCCCACCGGCTGGATTTCACTATGAACAAAAAAGTTGTTACAACAAGGCTCTCCCTTGATTCCACAGTGTAGATACTCTATCACACTTCCTCAAGGTTTCTCAAGAATATGGACTCTCTTTTGCGTACAAGATTTCGCTCAGAAAATGAATTGACTAAGAACAAAGAGCTTCAGACTTTGGAATTCTTTTATCGCGCACACACTCGAACAACTGGAACGTCTTCCTTATATACTCCTTTATGCCATCATACTCGTTGGCACTTACCAAATGAATTCTTCCAATCTTCTCGTTGGATCAATTAGGAAGATCATTCGAGCTATTTAAGGAACATGTCGATAGCCCATCAATCCTGCTCGCCCATACAATCAGGATCTCGATTTCCATAAGTAGAACCTTCCAAGTATACTTTGCCAATCATCGGATCCTCAATCTTTGAATCAATAAAGGATTTCATTATGTCATATCCAGCCAAGAGATCTTCTCTAGTCGATAAGGTCAAATCATTAACAAAACATCCAGTCTTGGATAGCTCTTCTTTGACGAATTAGAAACTGTCAATAAGAATAGACTTTGAGTCTTGAGTCTAGCAGTCCGGAGGTCTTCAGACTTTAAATAGTAGAGTCTGCAAATCTTCAGACTAGACTGATGGAAACGTTTTGTCAGCTTCAAAATACTCCAGGAAGATTTCTCCAACAAGGAGAAGCTATTGTCGATCGACCCAGTCGCCAAGACATTAATCTATACCATCATAGACAGCAATATTGGGTTCAACTCTTACGTAACCATAGGCCGAGTTGTGCCTAAGGAAGAGGGGTGTTGCAGCATGTGGCGGTATGAGGTCGAGCCCGTGAACAGCTGGAAACACGAGGACTTGGACCAGTGGTTCGAGTCGGCCTTGCAAGTCATGGCCGGGGAGCATGGAGAAGGCTCTTCTCGGTTAGGCAAACCGATCTCGTCGAATCGATGATTAGCTTCTGTGCTCGTATGGTAGTCTTGGAGCTGAGTGATGCGGTGTGCAATAGTACGCAGTAGCTCTCTAATATTTTTGCAATAATTTGTATGGGAGATGTGTGATATAATTTATAAAAGTTGATAATTTTTATTCGTCGGATTCAGTTTCATAAGATTGGTCACTATTCCCCATTTGCATTGAGAGCACCATCTTGTACGTCCAAATTGCACTTATATATATATGTACACTTTTGAAGGAATTTTTCCTTTTTGCCAGAAAAAAGAGCGAGAGTTATATTTGGTCAAACTGAAGATGTGATCATACATGACCGACATAATCTTGAGGCTATGATTATTCACGGAATATATAACATTTCTAGAAAATATTTTGGTTAAGATGACAATATTTTCCGGTATTTGGTTAAAACTTGAGAATGAACTGAAAATTATTTATGTCGTTTTGTGTGAAATATAATTTGATTTTCTTAAATAGACACACACATGGGCAATCACGAAACCAAACACGGGCACTAGGGTCTCGAGTCTAGCCTCAATGGACCCAAGCATGGGAACCGGGCTTCCCAGGCTCAACCTTGATGGACCAATGCACAGCCTTTGTGGACTTGGGCACAACCTTTGTGGAACCAAGCTCGAGTGTTGGGGATCTGAGCTTGGCTTTGGTGGACTCGAGGCCGGGTGTCGAGTTATCGAGTATGAGCACTAAGGCTTTGGGCCTAGCTTTGCTGGACCCGAGCACAAGTGCCGGGGTCCTGAGCTCGGCCTTGATGGACCTGGGTAGGGGCACTGAAGATTCGAGCACAGACATTGAGATCTATAGTTGAGTCTCAATGAACTCGAGCCCAAACCCGAGCTCTAGAGATCTAGTTTTGCACATTGAGGTTTGGGAACCAACGTTGAGATTTTGGTGCCCAAGCGTAAAGTTTGGGTTCAAGCGTCGATATCTAATTATATTTTGAAAAATGATTTCTAATTTTTTTTAAAGATAAAATTATTTTCTTGAATCTAAAGATAGGTTTTTCATTGATCAAGAAAACATTTTTTGCTAGCTCATTTTCCGAAGAATGTTTTTCGTGAAACATACCTAACTCGAGTTTAGGTACTTTCAATTAACTTTGACAGGTCGAACAATGCTATGTCAGACAAATGCGGAGTATCCATGTCAATTTTGACTCTACTTTTTGCATGCGTTGGTACGATGAGGTTCGTGGCGGATTCAAGAGCCCTCCATTTAACGCAGCAATATGTCCACTTGAGTGTCATTTTCCTAGTGTCCAGCCCCGCACCATTCATGCGCACCTGCTCCAAGAGTACGAAGATATCAGAGACATATTCAAGAAGCTAGTCAAAATTAGTGAGGAGAAAATCACAATTTCTAACTTTGTCAATTTTGTGCACTGTTGGAATGTGACGTGGAATAGGTTTTTTTAGTAGAAAGAAAAATATGACTTTGAATTAAATAGAATAATAAAGTTAGAATTCGAGGCGTAATATCACATTCTTTAATGATTTATTTACTCCACATTGTTGCTAATGATTACCTATAGGCTGCAAATATTATTCAAGATATAACAAAATCTCCATTGAAAATACTATATAACAATTCTAGTATTGTTCTAGAGTCTTTTAAGGGAAACAATTGAAATGATGGCTGTAATTTTGGAAAGAAAACTGGAAAAGACTTAATATGCTTTCATGTAGAAACTGATATATTTATCTGGGTCTTAATGAACAAATAATGATTCTAGAGTAACGGTGTTATTGCTTGAAGATGACGGTGCAACACCACTTTCACTTCAAGAAGAACCGGCTATCGGATTTGTATAAATAAGAAAAAAGGGAAAATTGCTCAATGGGCTGCACCGGAAAAGAAAATCAGAATTTTCTTTTTTGCCATCTTAACCTCACATGTTCTTTTGAGAATATTACAAAGTTAAGAGAACATTTGAAACATAGTAAACTAATTCAAATCACATTTTACCACGTTAATTCTAAATCTCTTTAGTATGTTTCTTTAGAATATGTTTGTATTTTTCAATTTGAGAATATGCTTGTTTGAAATAAGCACTATGATGGAGGTAGCTCACTATGGTCAATCACCTAGATTTCCTTCTCTCAAGTTTTTTTTTGGGTACAATTACCCCTTCTTGGCTTGCTCAAAAGTGATTATGGCCAAATCAGCTACCGTTGTCGTAATGGTTATTCTGAACAAGCATTTTTTCAAATTGAAAAATACAAACATATCCTAAAGAAGTTCACTAAAGGAAATTTAGAGTTAACGTTGTAGAATGGGATTTGATGAGTTTATTGTATTTTTAATGTTTCCATTACTTTGTAACTCTCATGTTTATTATAGCAATTAAACACTAAATTTATAAAATTGGAAAGAAAGAATTATACCTGGCAATGAAAGATGCCACGGAAAAAGTTGGGCTGGAGATCACAAGAACATGCGAGGTGAGGAGGAAAAAGAAAAAGAAAAAGAAAAATTTATAACTCTCAGGCTCCGTTCATTTTGCGGAAAATAATTTCCAGAAAAATAATTTCCATGAAAGGAAAAAAGTCTTCTAAATTAAGGGAAAATGTTTTCCACTTTTGAAAAGTGGAAAATATTTTCCTCACTTGGTCTCTTTTGTCTCATACCTCTACAAATCCTCACTTCCTCCCCTTTCTTTTTCTTCTTTTCTTTTTTTGTTCGAATTATTTTTTAATTTTCTTTTACTTTTTTAATTCGAATTATCCTTTTTTCTTTTCTATTTCTTTTTTTTTCTTTGTTTCTCATCTTCTTCTTTCTTGGCTAGTCGTTGGCCGTTGCCAAGTGAACCTCGAGCTCGTCGAACTCAAGCTCACGCTCCGCACTCTTGCTTATCCTTTTCTTTATTTATTCTACCCTGCAATTGTAGCTCAAGTAAAGGGCTTTACATGCTTTGCTTCTTTTTTCTTTTGTTTATTAGAACACAAAAGACGCAGGGGGAGAACATGCCACTCAACTAGAAGATTCTCATGAGGGCTATACATGCTATGCTTCTTTTCTCTTTTGCTTCTTTTTAAAATCCATATGAACATTTTTTAGAGTAGATGAGCGTTTGGCGACAATGAAGGAACAAAGATATGAAGGGAGTTTGCCTAGATTTAAAGGCAAGTTCATATTTGATGGATTTATAGGTCGGTAAGTGATGCATACTTAAGTGTTGAAATCTTAGAAAATATTTTCCTTACCGAACACTGGAAAATATTTTTCGAAACATTTTCAGGTTTTAGCAAAATACAAGAAAATATTGTCATTTTCCTAGAAAATGACTTTTGGGAAAATATTTTCCGGAAATGACCAATTTTCCTCGAAACGAACGGACTCTTAGTTTCTGTTGCAACCCATTGAACAATTTTCCTTGTTTTGATATTTAAACAAATCCAGTAACCGGTTCCTCTTGAAGCAAAAGTAATGGTTGAAATTGCATCGTCATCTTCAAGTAATAATGGCATGTAAGGGTCTGTTTAGTAACCATCCAAACAGGCCATGATTCTGATTTTTTGTTCTCGGGAGTAGTTTTGGAACATAATCACGTTTGGTAAAAATTTTGTTTCCAGGAATAGATTTGGAGTAGAATCAATAATAAAAAAAAAAAAGTTGATTCTTTGTTCCCGAGAACAATTCTAGAATCAAATTTATCTAATTTTTCCTTTTTCCTTCTCTTGTTCTTCAAGTGTTGCCGCCACCGCCGGCCCCCACTGAACGCCGTTGTCCGCCGCCCACCGCCACTGGAGGCCTGGCGAGCTCGTTGGAGGCTCGCCTAGCTGCCGGAGAGGCGAGCCTCCCCAGCCATCGGCGAGCCCAACCATGGCTGGGTGAGGCTTGACCTCACCTAGATCTAGTGAGGCCGAGCTCGCCCAACCGCCGGTGGGGTTCGACCTCGCTGGGCCACCGCGAGGCGGCCTTGCCTAGCCAAGGCTTGGCTGAGCCTCGCCAAACTACTGGCGAGGCTTGGCTGACGAGGCACAGCCTCGCCGAGGGTCAACAACGCTCCGGTGAGGTCGCCGGCCCTTATCTGGCCAATCGCTGGTCGTCCCAAGGCCGGCGGCTGGCCACCTTGAAGAAGAAGGAAGAAGAAGAAGAAGGAGGGAGAAAGGAAAAAAAAAAAAAAAAAAAAAGGAAAAAAAACAAAATTATTTAAAAAATAAAAAAATGATTTGAAGTATGATTGGAAATTTTGCTATATATAGAATACATATTTAATTTTGTATTTTAATTTATTATTTATTATTTATATTTATAGTTTATATTATAGTTTATTATTTACTATTTAATAAAAATTTGATTAGTTAATATGTTTATTACTTAGTATATATGTAATTAATCAATATAATTTTTATAATTTGATAAATTTTAGAATTGGAATAGAAATTTTATGTAATTACCAAACACATTTATGTTCTTTTTCTATTTCAGAATAAGAAATTTTGTATAGTTATCAAATGCGTTTTTTTGCTTAGAAATTGTTCTCGGGATTAGAATAAAAAAAAATCATTTCTGATCAGAATCTATTCCCGGGAATAGAATCATTACCAAATGCACTTTTATTGTTACATTGCTCATGAACAAAAACAACCATTCAAGAAAGCTTCCAAAGTGAACAAAGATAACATTTTGAAAAAAGTTGCAAAGTGAATAAAGGTATTCTTTCGGAAAAAGTTGTAAACTAAATAAGTATATTTTTAAAAGTTATCTTGAAAAGACATATAAAATTTGAAATAAAAATAAAAATAATTAATATTTTAGAAATAGAATTCTGAATTTCATAATTTCCAAAAATACTAAACGAACAAATATAGCCTTTTGACTTATAAAGGTTAACAAGATAAAGGTTTGAAGCCTGATGGTGCCACCGGGCATTGGAGGGTCGTGTGATCCCCGAAAGGTGATCTCCGGCAGTTCCTCGGTCACCAAAAAAAAAAAAAAAAAAAAGATAAAGGTACGAAATAAAAGTAAAAATAAAATAAAATGAAGGGGCTAGTGCTAATTAGACCACGCCAAAATCTCACACCCATACATGAATATTGTGGGTTTAGCCCACAACCCATTATTTTCCTTTGAACAAATTAGAAGAAGCTTATACTTATAAAGTGATCAATCTCCTCCCAACTTTTCTATATGGGAAATGGAAAAAGCACATTTTGAGGAAGGGACCGAGAAAAAATAGAGGCTAACTGGCTTCACAACGGAAGGGCTTTCTTTTACAAACAAACAACCGACAATTATCCACTTTGCTTGTAAGACAAAAATTTCAAAAACATACAACCAACATTTTGATAAGATTAATATACATACATAAAGTCTATTTCGAGTTAAACTTTTACTTAGTGCAAGTATCTCAACATCTATTAAAGTGACAAGAGTTCAACTTTACACTTGTACCTTAAATAATCGAATCGGCCATATCGCACATATATTAACCTCTTGTTTTAGCGAGAATATTTATTTTACTCAGCACTATTATGCCATTGTGCTTGTACCTATTTCATGAGCTCTCTAAAAAACAAGCCCGATTTTTGTAAGAGACAGCCCCACTTTTAAGCTCATATAAGTAAAGTATCTACCATGTGTTTCTATTATTATTAGCACATTACAAATTTGTTGTATACTTCATTAAAAATTCAATTCAGCCTACAAAATATAACATATAATACCGACTTCTCATATCAAGGCTAACGTCAGTACCCAACAATTACTTTCAATAATTTTTTTTACCAATTAAACCTTATAACTAATGATGTTTTAGAAAAATATTGTGTTACCATTATTAGTAATTTTAAATAAAGGGTTTCAGCTCCATTTCTTGTGAGGTCATTTTTACCATATCTTATGGTAATTTTTGTCAAGAGATTGGCTAGATTATTATTTGACCTCAGCTAAACAATTGTTATGGTACCATTTTTATCAATTGCCTCACACATTGATTTCTTAGATTAATATGTCTAGACTTTCCATTATAAGTGCTACTATAAGCTCTTGCCAAAGTAGCCTAACTATCACAATGGTAAAAATATAAGATATATGATTAGGCCATAATTTGATATCCAATTATAAATTCCTAATCCATTTAGTTTATTTTCCAGTTGCTGCTAAAGCAACAAATTCAAATTCCAATGTTGAATGAGTCGTATATATCATTTTCTTGCTCGTCCAAGATACAACACCTCTACCTATTGTGAATATCCATCAAGAAGTAGAATGTTTATCACCCACACTTGTAATCCAACTAGCGTCGGTGTATTATTTTAATATGGCTGGATAATTATTATGGAATAATCCTAAATTTTTAGTTCTCTTAAGATAATCAAAAGTCTTGATAATTGCTTTCCAATGTTCTATACGTAGATTACTAGTATACCTATTCAATTTGCATATAGAACAAGTTATATCAAGTTTCGTATAATGCATTGCATATAAAAGACCCTATAACACTTGCATATTTAAGTTGTGTTAATGCTTTACTGGTTTTGTAATTTAATTTAGTACTGGAATCAAATGGAGTACTAATTTCCTTGAAACAAAGATGTTGAGATTGAATATTTTTCAATGTAATCACATTGACTCAAACAATAACCTCTACTGTGTTTTTTAACCTTAATACCTAAGATAGTATCTACTTCACCCAAATATTTCATTTTAAACATGGAAGTTAGATACTTTTTAATCTCAACAATTAGTTCGTTCCAAAGATGAGCATATCATTAATATGCAAACACACTAAGATACCATAGTCTTAAGTGAATTTAGAGTATATACGCTTATCAGTATTGTATATGAAACCATTAGACAATATGACTGAATTACATTTTTCATGCCACTACTTAGGAGCTTGCTTAAAGCCCTCAAAGAGATGTAATCAATTTACATACCTTCCTTTCATTTTCAGAAAGAACGAATCCCTCTGGTTATTTCATGTGAATTTTCTTGTCTAAGTCTCCATTCAAGAAAGCAATCTTAACATCCATTTGATGAACACAAAAATCATAAATGGAAGCTAAAGAGAAAAGAATTCAAATAGAAATTATATGCCAGGAGTGAACATATCAAAAGGATCTATTCATTCCTTTTGTCTATATCCATTGGCCACTAGTATAGCCTTAAAAGTTTGGATAGAATCATTGGAATGATATTTTCTTAAAAAAAAAAACCCATTTATAGTCTTGGATTATTTTGGTAAATCTACTAATGCTCAAGTATTATTGGACATAATTGAGTCAATTTCATCATTTACAACTTCTTTCCAAAAGGAAACATCTCTATAAGACGTAACATGATTAAAACATTCAGGATCGTCTTCTAAATTTAATACTAAAGGGTATTTATTTATCACATTATTATCTTTGTCTCTTGCAATAAGAAAAACATGAGTAATAAAATCCAGGCCTAAGTCTTTTAATTTTCTAGCTCTAGTGCTTCTTCTCGATTCATCCATGTCTTTAAAATCATTTTTTTTTTCTCATGAGAATCTATTTGAGTTTTTGTAGGTTTTGAATTATTTTCAATAATTTCAGAACCCGTGGAACATTTATTTTCAAAGAATTCAACATTTTTCGGTTCTTCAATGACAATGGACTCTAAGTCAAGAAGCTTATATAATCTTTATAGTTTTTGGCATATCCAACGAAAACACTTCTGATAGCTTTAGGTCCAAGTTTTGTTCTCTTGGGATCTAGTACTCAATAGCATGCCAAATACCCCCACACTTCAATGTATGACAAGTTTGATTTTCTACCTTTCCATAATTCATAAGGGGTTATGTCATTTCTCTTGGATGATATTCTATTATAAAAATAACATGTAGTAAGCAATGCTTCTCCCCAAAGAGTAATTGGTGGCTTTGAATTTGAAAGCATATAATTAATCATTTTTTCAAGAGATCGATTTTTTCTTTCAACCAAACCATTTTGTTGTGGAGTATGTGGTGTCTAAAGTTGATGAATAATACCATATTTTTCACAAAATGAAAAAAAAATTATTTAAAAAATATTCTCCACCTCTAGCTGAATATAGAACTTTCATTTTCTTTTTTAATTGATTTTCTACTTCAATCTTATATTTCTTAAACATGGTAAATGCCTTCATCCTTCAAGATCATGAGATAAACATATAAATACCTATTGCAATCGTCCACAAAGTCAATCAAATAACTTTACCCTCATGATTTAGCATTCCATTGAATTCACATATATCACTATGAGTCAAATCCAATAAATTTGAATTTCTTTTAACACTAGGAGATGGTTTCTTAATTAATTTGGACCATGCACAAATTTCACATTTATCAAATTCACCATTAAAATTTAGCAAATCTAAAATTTTCATATTCTTTAAATAATGAATATCTACATGTACCAACCTACTATGCCATAAATGTGGAGACTCAACAATATAAACAAAAATAACAATATTGTTATTGATATTTAGTTGATACATGTCGTTATTTGCATAACCTATTGCCAACAAACATCTCATTCTTCAATAGGATAACCTTGTTGGGATTAAAATAGAACCCGAAACCCCCCTTTTACAAAGAAAAAAATAGAAACTATGTTCTTTCTAATTTTAGGTATAACTTACATATTAAGAAGAGTAATCTTCTTTCTAAAAGTAAAGTCTATCTCCACCATGCCCTTGCTAGCAACCTTTGCAAGAGCATTATTCGCCATTAGGACCTGGAAATTACTTGAACATGTACTTATCTTTACACACATGAACTGTTGCTCCAGAATTTAACCACTAACTAGATTGGACTGTAGTAGAGTTGATTTCAGAAACCATAGCCATTAGATAATTAATTTAAGAAATTTTCATGTTTGACAACATGATTGAAATCTTGGCCACATAATTTTCTTCAATCAAATTTGCATCCACCTTCACAGTTGAAATGTTCTTGTCCTTTGATATGCTCTTACAATGAATGCAATCCTTAGCATTGTGTCTTTGTTTGCCATGAACAAAACAACAACCCTTTTTATTCTTTCCACAGCATTCACCTTGGAATCATACATAATGGTATTATCATGTAAATGTGACTCTTCCTCAATACAAATATGTTTTTGTATTTGCCTCAAGGTGATGTCCTCTGACTTGTGCATCTGTTTTTCCATAATCTTTTCAACTTGGAGGCAATTTTGCAATAATTGCTCCAACTTGAAAAGCTTCCGAAATATCAATTTTGAGAGTACAAATTTTGTTGACAAGAACCAGTAATTCATGGACTTATTGTAACAAGGGGTTTGGTATCACTAAACTTGAAATCAAAATACTTCGTGATTAAATATTTATTGGTACCTTGCCCCTCCTCTTTGTACTTGAATTACAATATGTTCTAGATTTCTCTAGCTGACTTCATCTTAGTGAATAAGTCATGCAATTAATCGGATAGTATATTTAGAATGTGTCCACAACATAGCAATTCATCATCTACACGTTTCTTCTTCTCCTGGTTAACCCTTTTAATGGTTTCCACACTTGGTTGTCCTCCTTTAGTAGAAGGCTATAGACCCTCTATAGGTGCAAACTTAGGACCTAGTATGTAGGATATCTTCAGAGTAGTGAGTAGGAACATCATCTTGTCCCTCCGAGAGCAAAGTTATTCTTGTCGAACTAGTCCAATTTGATCATAGACTTTCATTGTCTTTGACTCCATTATTGAATGAATAAATCCTTAAATTTTTTGGAAAAATATGACTTCGAATTGGATAGAAAAATAAAGTTAGGCTTTAAGACATAATATCACTTTCTTTAAGGATTTATTTGCTCTACTATGTCGCTAATGGTCATTAGCAATTATCCTCTAAGATATTACAAAGTCTCGATTAAGAGTACGGGATAGCAATTCTAATATTGCTCTAAGGTCTCTCAAAGAAAACAATTAAAATAATGATTGTAATTTTGAAAAGAAAACTCGAAAAAACTTAATACACATTCATGCCGAAACTAACATATTTATCTCGGTTTTAATGAATGGAGGCAACCCTTTAGAAAAGGTTGCAAAGTAAACAAATGCATCACTTCATGAAAAGTTGCAAAGTGAACAAAGATATCCGTTCAGGAAAAGTTGCAAATTGAACAAGGTAATTTTCAAATGTTATCTTCGAAAGATATATAAAATTCGGAATAAAAAATAATAAAAAACAACTATTTCTCTAAAATAAAATTCTAAATTTCATAATTTCCAATTTTTTTAATGAAAAATATAACATTTCAACTAATAAAGGTTAATAAGATAACTGTACGAAATAAAATTAATAAATAAAATAAAGAGGTTAGTGCTAATTAAATTGCGCCAAACTTGTGCACGCTGCACGCAGTTATTGTGGGTCTAACCCACAACCCATTCTTTTTCTTTAAACAAACTAAAAGAAAAGTTGCCAATCTCCTCCTGACTTTCCTAAGTGAGACATGGAAAAAGCACCTTTTAAAAAATAAAATAAACAAACAAACAAACAACCAACGTGCACACAATGCAGCATGGAATCTTGCAACCTATATCATCTAAACAAGATCCACCACATTGTCTCCGGTTGTCAGCCTAGGAAAAAGCTGATGTGCTGATCTTTATCCGATGTAAACTACTTTGCTGAAGCATCAGGACACCGTCCTTTTTGCAGAATCAGTCCATCATGGCTAGGCTATCTCATGCTTTTCTCAAAACGATAGAATCGGAAGCAACCGGCGTGCTTTCAACGAATCAGCACCTCATAGGGACATAAGCATGCAAGGGATCAATAAATCGGTTTAACATTAATTACGGCTCATGTCAACATCTGTTTTGGTGCACTGCCAACGCACTGTATATGTGCTTTTAGTATTTGAACATGCTAAGAAGTGCCTATTAACAACTCCGTTAAGTCAGCTACTTCATTCCTGGTTGCTGAAGTCTGAAGCCTGCATAGTGAGAGATAGGCAACGACCACTAAAGATTTAAAAACAATACTCGGCAGCATGATTGTTTCTCTTGCTAGTAGTTGAGAATTGTGATAACAAGAAAATATAATATTTAGTTCCTACCAAATGAAGAACCAAATGAAGAATACATTTACAGGATGACTATCTAAAGTAGAAAAATATTAATCACAATCAATTAGAATCAATTAAGAAAAATAAACAAAAACCCCCTAAATTAATTACAATCAATCGGAATCAATTATTTTCTCGTGTCTAAATTTATTAGTTTTCATTTAATCACATTTATATTGGTTGATCGTCGAGGCTCGTCATTTTTAAACAATTATTTTTCTTTTGGGCCTGCATGATTCCCGTGCCACTTCCAGAATGTCTCTTCACAAACTGACGAGAAGTGCTCTGAGTATATCCCACATGTTCATGGGACCCCATAGCACCCGCCCACGAACATCCACTGACCAACTGAAGCCAACCTATGAGCATTGTCCAACACTTATATTTTCTCGTACACTGACAACTAATGCTTTCACTATTTCAGTATTGTTCAATCACATGCTAAATGCTAACTGCTTAAGCCTGAAGCCTGCATTGCTATGGCCTGTGAAGCAGAGAAGAAATGGGAAATAAAGGTTAGTGCCCGAGTGAGAGGCTCCAGTCCGGACCGGATATGGCCACTTCTGCAGGATTTTTTCAACCTCCACGAGTGGCTCTCCCCATGATAGATGTGTGCTACGGAGTTGGAGGCGTATCGGGTCAGCCTGGCTGCATACGATATTCTGCTGTCACGAAAATCTCCAAGGACGGTTCAGAGGAGGCGGTCACCAACTGGGCTCTGGAGAAGCTGCTCGCTATCAATCCTGTCAACAAAAGCTTCAGCTATGAGATCGTGGATAGTAATATGAATGGGTTCAAATCTTTAGTGGCAACAACTGAACTCACACAAGTGAAAGATGCTGAAAAAGGAGCAACCGCTATAACTTGGTCCTTTGTTGCAAATCCAATTGAAGGATGGACTGAGAAAGGTCTGACAGAGTTCTATGGTTCTGCTCTCCAACGCATGGCAGAAAGAATGGAGGCTGCTCTATCCACACAAGGGGCATAAATCTCACTTGTCATGTTTGTCTTTCTTGCACAAATGCATTGATAGGATATTTCCAATAATCTGGGCAACTGTGAAAGAGCGCAGCTCAACAAGTTGCACACCTTCTGTATCCAATGGCGGAAAGTCACCTATGCAATGCAATTAAATTCCAGTCCCTTCCAAAGTGTTCCTGTTATATTCCATTACCACAAAATACCACACAGAAGAAACTTGACTTGAAAAACAGTAACTTCATCCCTACTTACAAGAATTCTAATCTGAAATTGAATGGCTCCAGGTGTCAACCTTCAATGTTATTTTGCAATTCAACAGACACTTTAGTCCTTCTGCAGAGAGGGAAGAACTTTTTCTAGTAATATGTGAGCCTAGAAGCCAGTTCTGATACAAATATTGTGTTTTCCAACTTATATACATGTGCAATAGCATGATTGGAGATGTGGCATCTGGCTGTTAACCAAATGATCGGAGGAACATTGTCTGTAACAGTCATCTCTTAAATTATATTAATTAATGGTCTGCAAGGGAGATAGCTAACTGATAGCTGTAAATTCCTCTTCTGATACCATCCAGAATGAATTGACTGTAAACCGGGACCAACAGATCTGCCAGGAGGAATATGACTTATCTGACAGAATGGGCTCTAGAAAATAGGCATTGTGTCCAGATCTTATAAAGCAAGAATCTGGAAAAGGTGCTTCATTCAAGCATTCTGGGGTAGCCGGCAAGTCAGTGAAGTTAATGTCCCCCACTCCTTTTCTCTTTTCATTGGAAGAAAGAGGCAATATTGGAATTAATTGCAGCTTGAAAGCCAAAATAGTGAGCTAATACATCAATTGATTCTCATAATAAATAAGAACAGACGTGAAAGGTGAGTGCTATTAATTAATCTGAAAGAGCTGCAAATAAAATAATTGAAGCAGTTAATATGGAAGAGACAAAAAGAATGTCCTATAGAGCAGACTGAAACTATGAGTAACCTGCCATAAGAAACCTTGCGGCTTTTCTCTGCTAAATTCATCAGATTTCCAGTCTCTGCCTTGTCTGAAGCAGCTCACATACTATTAGCACCGTGAACGTCAATTCATTAATGCATCATGCACTGTCCCTTCATAGCTTCTTATCTGACGTGATTGAGTCATTTAATGCTTTTTCCCAGTAAGAGAAAATCCAAAAGATTCTTCTTGATACAGTACCTCACCAAGATGTGCTCATGAATTGGTTTCCTTCTTATTAAGTTAGGCTAAAATCAGCTAGACACTATTGCATTGTTAGCTCTTGCAATACAAGGGCAAAAAAAGACTTTCCTCCAAACCACACAAAAACTTTCATCACTATGGCTTTCCAAAGAAGAAAAGGACACTTGTGAAGATTCTGGGAACTAAACTTTGAAAATTCCAGGGTGTCATCAACTAACCACTATTTCGCAGAGTTATGAAAACCGAGAACTTCAATCTATCAACTATCATTCTGAATTTGTTGCCAAGCTATAACCTGGAAGCTTAGCAAGTCTTCTCTACTTCATCGCCACTCTCATTTCCTCCACTTCTTTCCACATACCTCTGATGGCATAAATGTTAGATAATACCACATAAACACCGTCGTTCCACTGTTCCAACTCTTGCAAATGCTTAGCCACCCATTCACCAATTTCCACGTTCTCGTGCTTCTCACAAGCACCCAACGGACATCCATAAATAATCGAATTTGCCTTCATCGGCATCCCTTCCACCATTTCTTTAGCCTCATCAAACCTTCCAGCTTGACCAAACAGATCAACCATGCAACCATAATGCTGTAAACGAGGCCTTATTCCATAATATTTCTGCATCATATCAAAGTAACGTTTTCCCTCTTGCACCATCCCTCCATGTACGCAAGCACTAAGTACTCCAACAAAGGCCACAAAATTAGGCTTCACGCCAGCCTCCCTCATGCAACGGAAGCATTCAAGAGCATCACTTACCAGCCCGTGCATTGCATAACCCACGATCATAGAAGTCCAGGATGATACGTTTCTTTCCTCCATCCCAAGGAAAACTTTGTATGCTAAGTCCATCCGACCACATTTACCGTACAGGTCAATAAGGGAGTTGAACATCAAAATATCAGCTTTCTCACTATTTTTAGCCTGAAAAACATATTTGTGCAATTGAAGTGCCAAATCTAGGTCCCCAATGCTTTCACAAGCCGATGTTACACTGACCAAAGTCACGTCATCCAACACGAGACCACTTCTCCGCATCTCTATAAACAGGTCGATAGCTTCCCTGGACCGCCCACCTTGGGCAAGACCTGCTATCATGGTATTCCAAGAACCCAACTTTCTGTCAGCATTTTCATCAAACGCCTTGCGCGCATCACCGAAATCTCCCGCCTTGGCGTACAAACTGATGAACCCGCTCTCGCAGAACTCATTACACTCCAACCCATGTTTCACGGCGACACCATGGACCTGCCTGCCGGCTTCAAAATCAAAAGATTGGCACACCGTTTTCAAGACAATCGGAAGAGTGTAAGAATCCGGCGGAACGCCCGCTCTCGCCATGAAAGCGTACACAAGCAACGCCTTTCTCGGGGCGTCTAGCCTCGCGTACGCTCTTATGATGTTGTTCCGGTGAAACGCGACGGGGTTCGAGTCCAACAAGCGGGAGCGGATCACGTGGGCGTGTATCCGGCTCAACCCTCGCCTGTCATCGCATTCAGACAATAGGGTCGCCACCATCTTGGCGTGGGCTTGGGTCGAGCTCGGCGAATCGGGCTGCTGTCGAGATTGCGCGAGGAGGGAAGCGACGGAAGACGCATTGGCTTCGTGGGTGCCGCCCTGATCGAGAGCGCAAGAGGTGGAGAGCCGTCTTCTTGAGCTGAACTTGCAGAGCCCACGTCGAAGGTGGCGAAACGAGATCATGCGCTACACAATTTAGAGTAGGGTGTGCAAAATATCCGAGAACCGCCCGGACTGCCCGGAACCGCCCGGAACCGGCGGTTCTTGAGGAACCGGTCCGGTTCCTGGTTCCATGGGCGGATCCACCCACCCGGACTGGACCGGAACCTTTTTAATATTAAAAAAAAAATTACTAAAAGAAACCTTAGATTAGATCTCATTTCCTCACTCCCTTCGTCTTCGGTTCTGTCCCTCTTTGTCTCTTCCTTGGTTCCTCCTAATCCGATTGCTATTTCGATTCCTCTTCGAGCGTCGGAGGAGTGTCGACGTCGCCGCCGTTGCTCTTCCGCCACTGTTGTTCGCCCCCTCACGTCAGCCGCCACCTGCCACAACCATGGAAAATTGTTCCGCGACTGTTCTATGTTGAAAACCCAACCATAGACATCATCCCCTCATTCTCAACTCATAGACCCGACCATTCTATGTTGAAAATCAAAATTGTTTCGCGTCAAGATGGGTTCCATGGATCCATCCGGAACCGGACCGGACCGGCGGTCCGGTTTCCGGGTTGATCCATGCAACAAACGGGTGGATCTCGGTTCTAATTTTTCGGAACCAGTCCTTAGCGGGTAGTTCCCGGTTTTAGATCGGGAACCACCCACCTGGACCATGCACACCCCTAATTTAGAGTAGGAGTAGAATATAATCAATTAAAAAAAAGAATTATGAAATATTTTAAAAGAATATACATAAAATAGGAATATGTAATAAAATATTTGTGCTTATTAGTTATAAAGAGATGCAAGATTTCCAAATCGCTCGAAATTATCATGATTGAATGATTGAACTCATTATTACTACTAAAAAGTGCTAAATTCAAGAACAAGAAATTATGAAATTATGAAAGCTTCAAAACATGGAAAATATATATGACCCGCCTTGATAGAACGTAAGTTCGGGAAGATCAAATGCAACTTTTTAAAATTCGGGGTTGAACATGCACCGACCTCCAGTTTGAGGGGGTAAATATGAAATTTTCCCTAGAAAAGCTTATGAGGATTTTTTTTTTTTGGGGTCAAAAAGCTTATGAGCTTTGAAAGTGTAGGATTTTGAGCGTAGGGAATGCGAAGTATCAAATTTCGAAATTAGAAAACACAAAGTGCAATATTGGGACACTTTTCGGAATATTTTTTTTTTTTAAATTCTACCAATACTTTTTTCAGTCTCATATCAGAAGATATGTTAAACAAAATGGCAAAAAAACCTAGAGTGATTAGCACTTTAAAAATATTACTTTGCACTTTGACTTCGAATGAAATTTTTATCAATTTCGCTAATTAACAAAAATCGTTATATCAAGATGACATTATCGTGTTAGTAATATTATTCACGAAAAAATTGTTGCTAATAGAATGGACAACACAATTTAAAGATTTAAATTTTACAAATAACATCGGCCACAAAATCAAGAATCAACCTAATTCTGTTTCAATAAAAATAAAAAATAAAAATCATAATTTTTGGAGTGCCAACTACCAACCAACCGCCATTTAACGGTCTCCCAAAGAATGACGCGAGGCGGCCGTCTTTCAAATTTCACCGCCATTTTCTTCACCATTTAAGCACCTCTTTGCCCCGCTCCTCCACGTCCCTCCGTCGCTCCATCTCCTTCCCCCCAACGCTCCCACGCTTTCGGTCCTCTCTTGCAGTCATTGCGTAGCGAGATCCCTGTAAGTCTCGACTCTCTTATATAACAAGATTGCAGTTGGAATTCGAAGGCTTCGACCTGCTTCATAATTTTCTCTTCGACTCCGGTTATGTTCAAGATCCATATCGATCGCTTCACAATTTTCTCTTTGTCTGGGTATTGGCCGAAAGAATCAAGTGGCGGTTCATGTTTATCATCGTGGTTCGGCGACGAGGATGAGATCATGACAGGGCCATGCTTTATGTAACTATCTCTTTCCTCTCGTGTTATTTCTCCAGTCTCGTTCGATGAAGTCTGAAAATTGTGTGGACATGGTATTTTATCCTGAATATTTCTTGTTCGTATCTTTTCAGCCCAGACGTGGTTCAAGAAAACGTCTTTTGTGAAAGATTCTTGGCAATTCCACTTTCTTGATTCCGGGCGAGGAAACATCGCGACATTTTTCTTTTCATTCATCTGCCCAATTTATTGTCTCTTTTCGCCTTCATAAAGTGGTCGTATGCTGATCTGATTCTTATAGGTAGAATCGAAAAGGTTTGTCAAAGCAGTTGACATTTATTGGTTGACGACTGAATCGAGAGGGCCTTATTGTAGGTTCCTGCTGCTAAGCATGCACTAAGGATGCTGTCAAAAATGTGCTCGGCGACATTACAGTAGTCGATGGTACTTTTGATCCTTTTCTTTTCCTTCATCTGCTCAAATTATCATCTCTTTTCACCTTTAGAAAGTGGTCGGGTGCTGATCTGAATCTTATCGGTAGAATTGCAAAGGTTTGTAAGCGGTCGACACATATTGGTTGACGACTGAATTGAGAGGGCCTTGTTGAAGGTTCTTGCCGCTGCACATGCACTGGAGATGCTGTCCAAAATTTGCTCGGTGACATTACAGATTTAATCAATGGCATGCCTTGTTCTTAGCGATTCTCGTTCCCTCACGGGTGAACTTACTTTAACTACTAAGCTCTTTCGCTTATTATGGATTTCTCGGATCTCATCAGATTCAGCTCAGGACGTGTGGAAATGGAACTTTCGAAGAGCATAACTACGGTAGGAAGATTGCCAGTCATACATCATCAAGAGAATTTTCATCTCCTCATGCCTTTTTGATTCCTGCATATCTCACTTGGTGAAATATCCCAAAATCATGTACAATGATTTTCAGGTAGTCTTCTTTTACGTCTTATTATATATGGACGACTATTATGATATCTTGCACATGGCACCAAAACTTGTTGATCTTTTAGGCTTGTTCATGAAAAAATGAACTGACTTGTCACAAGAAGCTTAAGACGAAAAGTTAAAGTTACACCCACCCAACCCACATCTCTCTCCTTGACATAGTTTGGGAGAGATCATTCTCATGAGATGACCTTACATGCGATGAAACTGGTGCGGAAGTGACCCCAACATGTCCATATCTTTAAGGATTTGATAGACTCCATGTGAGATTTTTTAGACTATAGTGTTTAGACATTTATGCGGGATTCTCATCCTATGCGTGAGTGCTATGTTCACATTGATTATTCAATCTTACCTCCCATGTTTTTGACATGATATATTTTAAGCCCACTTTGTATCAAAAAATAATGTTGACATTTAACATAAGATTTGATTTAATATATTGGATGACAAATGAGAGTCTCATATACATATGATTCTACTAGTTGATTCAATATGTTAGAATATTTGTTAGAACATTCTGAAACTGTAACTTATTTTGTAATTCTTGTTATTTTCTAAAATAACTAGTTTTTTTTTTGTTATATTAATTAATTACTTTCCTATACACATTTTTCATAGTATAAATATCCCTTGATTGTAACACATTAGTGTCAAGTAGGGGTGTAAATGGGTCGGGTCGGGTCGGGTTTTGATGTTACCCGACCCGACCCGAAACATAAGGGTCACATACTGTGACCCGACCCGACCCGAACCGAAACACATTAGACTCACATCGGAAATTCGGGTCGGGTCGGGTTTCCGGGTTTTCCTTCTTCTTTTTTTTTTTTTTTTGATTATGATGAAACCGTGTCTACAACTGAGAAAATTCCAGAAACACAGGACTTTGTATCAGCATGCTTGTGGCTACAGCTGATTAAGGCAATTGTCGGTCATTTAACTCAAACTCTCTTTGCTTCTAGGCTGCAACAAATTTGAAATTCACAAAGATGACCTTGTTGGCCTCTTTCTACAATCTTATAAGGAAGAAAGGACACAAATGAAGCTCCAAAGATGCTCTTTAAGTTAGATTCACATCAGTGACAGAAACAACCACTCTATGAACACAAAAGGAGAGCTCGTCTCGATTAACATATCGACCAAGGTTTTATATAGATATAGTTGGACTCTTGCGATAGAAACTATAATATACTTAGTATTCATGGAGGACTCAAGCTTCCAGTAAGTAGACATAACGCCTTTAGATCGTAATAAAAGAGACCATGGAGTTTCACACACGAACCATTCCAACACCTTGAAGATGTGTAACAAGGATATTCACACTTCCCATATTCTGAATTTGCAGTGCATATTTCAGAAACCTTCCTTGAGTGCATTCGTTGATTTCAGACTGCTTTAGTCCAAACCAAAGTCCGTCCAACCATCTAACGCACTAAAAAGCACTTGTCATCTCACCAAGCTGGACCCTTGCTTTCGATAATGTGCTGGACTCTAATTCATGATTCACAACATTGTCCATTTTGAAGCTTTAGAGTAATGGCAATTATTCAAACAAGCAGGATCACAAATATTGAGGGCTGCAACTACTTGTTCATTGTAACATCCAGGCCATATCAAACTAGATGTCAGCTTATACAGATTTTACCTTGTGCTCATAATTTCTTCATGAAATCCTCAATCCTCTCAGCAGCATCATACATGTTCTTCTGTCTCACTTCATCCAGCATCAAACAACATGTCTGATACCTTGGAGTTATTTCTTGACCAACCATCTTGTCAAACAGAAGGTAAGCCCAATCAGCTTTGTCCGCTCTGCATAACCCACGAATTAGAAGTGTGTATGCTGAGACATCCAAACTGAGGTGATGCTTGTTGAATTTCAAACCGTGTCTACGACGAGAAACGAGCAAAGGACAGCGGCCGAGCTAACCCAGAAAGATTTTTCACCACCTGAGACTCCAAAATTCCCAAATTCCATCATCGACGCCCATCGCAATCCCGAACGAAATCAAAAGGATCCTCTTTTGCCATCCTTTTCCCCTCGCGAAAGAACCCAAAAAAAGAAGAAGAATAAACCATACCCGCTGAGTTCGGAGAGAGCTTGGCGGGCAAAGCGCCCTCCAAGTTCTCCACCCGGAAGGTGCCGAAGAAGAAGGACGCCGAAGCTCCTCGCGGATAGAAAAATCGATGGAAGCACGGACCTAAGAGGTTTTCCGCGACGAACGGCGACGATCGACTGATTCGGCGGCGACTAGGGTTCCAGCGTTGAGACGAGGGGTGGCAACGGCGACGGCGACGCGGAGGCGCGTCGATCGGAGGAGAGGCCGAACCGGCAGTCGTGAGCGAAGGCACAATCGTCGGAGAAGAAGGTGGAGCTGAGAAGGAAATTTTTGTGTTTGACGGTAAAGAAAGATGAGAACGTGTTTCCTGTTTGTTGCTTGTTGCTTGTTGCTTGTTTGGAAGTAGGACTTAACGTGTTTCGGGTCGAACAATGTTCCAACCCTGACCTGACCCGAAACATATTTGTTTACTTGTTTTATTTGTGTTACTCGAACAGTATCAAGACCCGAAACACATATTATACTTGTTTCGTGTTCGGGTCAGTTCGGGTCGGGTCGGGTCGGGTCGGGTCGGGTCGGGTTTTTTTGACACCCCTAGTGTCAAGTAATACAGTACTTTTCTTCTTATTATTTATCAGAGTCAATCTTTTGGTCTCAGACTTTGTGCGAACTCAAGTTCTACTATGGAGACTCTTTCACATTTTTGTCCGCATAGGGCTGTTCTGTTTATTCGTGTCACCATCGCAGCATCTATCCTCGTCCATTGTCCACAGTTATTGCCCTTGTCCCACATTCCGTTGCCATACTCACAGAGGAATGCTATGTCTCCTTTGTAATGCGTGATGGTCACACACTTGCCGTTGCGGGTGCCTTTGTTGCCGTTCAGGCTAGCCGATCATGGCGATGGTGCCGTTGTGGCCATGAGAAGCCCCATTCAGAGATGAAATAAGGAGGAGGGAGACGGATGGTGGTGAGGATGGAATTGGTATAAGTGTGGAGAGAGAAAAATTCTTTCCACCTAACTTTCGGGCCCAGTCCCTCGAACTTAGCCCAAAATTTAAAGGTTCCTTTGTCGTAGGAGATATGCAAGAGAATATTCTCATTTTTATAATTAAGAGTGTAATCAAAAGATGGAATTAGAGAGAAAATCCCCGAGAGCTTGACAAATTTTGTGAGGTCAATATCAATTGTTCTAAAAGGTTAAACTTATAAGTAGAGAAAGACCATATATATATATTGAGCATATGAACTTGTAGTCAAGGGACGTGGGATACTAAAACATCCACTAACTTGTAAGCCAAGTTAGGAAGGACATGTGCAATTTTATGAATGGAGGTTGCACACACGAAATAATCTAGGACAAAACTCGACTTTGATACCATGTTAGGTTTCGTGAGACCATTGTCGAGCTTTTACATCAATCTTTCTAACACGGTATCTCGTCCACCCCCTTCCTTTTACAATCATGGAGAACCAATGCACCGGCTTCCATCAATCCTCATCTGATGGCTATGGCTAGTGTCGCGATCAATTTTTTTCGGGGTATGAACCACCTAAAACTAGGTTAATGGATTGTTAAGCCTAGACTTAACTCGGGCTCTCCCAAGCCCATACCAAATCGCGACTTAGGTTTAATTTTTTTTAACATGCAAAAGATGATTATCTAGGAGTCGCCACTAATCGATTTATGGTAGGTCGATTAGACACCTAAGTAAAATAAAGGGAGATTTATTTTACTCCTACGAACCAGAGACTAAGGGTACGGGGACTTGGTTACATTAGAATTTTCTAATGCCCTTTCGGTACCATTTCTTTTTATTTTTTCCAAAATGTTTTTGCAAGCAGCTGATTTATTTTAACCTAAATTACTATCATGCAAATGTGGTGACCACACGGGTGCCCATCCATTATTAAAGCAATCAAATAAATAAATTGCATCACACAAAGCAAGCAATCATTTTTTTTGGGTTTTCTTAAAAATTAGAATGATTTTATGAAAATGCATTTTAAAACCAAATGACTTAATCTTATTAATATGCAACTTTTAATTAAATGGGCCTATTATGCAAACTAATTATTATGCACCTCATGCCCTAACTTCATTAATTAACAAGTTCTGATTAAATAATCCTATTATGCAAACTAGTTAACATGCACCTAGTATTTTTGCATTTTTTATATTGAAATTCAGAATTCATGAAAACCTTAATTAATCTATCTAAAAATGATAATTTTCTAATTTATTCTAGGGATTAGTTTGACTTAAACCCTATCCTATCTTAGAAAGCTATTTTTTTGGGAAAATGAGATAATTAGAATATGCGAACATTATCTAAAACCCTAAAAATATTTAGGTTCAACCCTAACTTATTCCTAAAAATGCAATCTTAAAAAATGCAATCCTAAGAAAATCCTAATTTGTTAAACCTACATGCTTGATTTACTAAACCTATATACTCATGCAGAATTTTGATTTTTTTTATCTTATGATTTTTTTAGTTTTTTTTTAAGAGATAAGTAATTTTTAAATCTAAACTATCAACAAAATCAAGCAATAAATGATTAAAATAATCGAAAAAATAACCTGTTGTCTCACGAGGTCAAATTAACGATTATTCTAACCATAGTTATCACAAGAGAGATCAAAATAATTACAAATCTGATCCGAAGTCTTACGGACCAAATTAAATAATCATTGTGATTTAACAATTAAAATTTCACTCGAGAAAGCCCAACAATTAAAATAATTAAAAAATGATCCAATGTCTCTTGGATCAAATTAATAATTATAATAATTCCAGACAAAATCCCTGCGGATAATGCATACTAAATCCATAAAATAAAGATCACCCCAAAACATAAAAGAAATAAATAAAACAAATAGAAAAATAGAAATAAAGCTACCTAATTTCTTTTCCTTTTGTTTTTTTTTCTTTTCCTGCTTTCTTCACCTACGGTCGAGCGGCTTCGGTGGGTCACCGGAGGTTGGGTCTTCGGCGTTCAGAGCTCCGGCGAAGACTGGCGGAAGACTCCAAGTGTGGGTCTCGCGATGGAAGGCAGGCCCAACTGGTCACGGGTCAGGCGAGACAGGAGCGGCACGGGCGAAGGAGACAGCCGGCGTCGGAGTTTTGGCGCGGACTGGGCGGCAGCAGCAACAGGGAGGTGCGGCGTCAGTGACCGGCGAACAGCGGGGTTGCGGGTCGCAGCGATGTTGTCCCACGGGTGCGTAGTGGCTCGGCGTTTAGTTTCGGCATCGTGGGTCAGCAAATCAGAGCAACAACGGCGACTGGGCAGAGGTGCTGGTATGGTGGCGTAGGCTGAGTGGAGGCAGACCACTGTGCCGCCGGGCGCAAGCTGCAGGTCGTGGGCTTCGGGTTCCAGGCGGCGTCGGCTGAGTGGAGGCGGTGTGCACGGACGGACGCTCCAAAAGAGGGTGAGCGGCGAGGCGCGGTAGTGTCGAGCAGAGAGGGCGTCGGATCAATGGCGTCGTGACTGGAACAGCAACGTGGGCAGCAAGTTGGGAAGACGATGAACAGTAGGGGTCAAATCACCCCTTTACTTTTCTCCTCTCTCTCTCTCACGTCACTCTCCCTCTTCCTTCGCTTTTCTGCAGAAGCGTTTTGCTTTTTTCTCTTCTTTCCTTTTAACCTCCACGGATGGCTTCTCTCCCCCTTTCACTTTTTCTGAATTTTTTTAAAAAGAAGCCCCCCTTCGGACGAAGAGAAGACCACCCCTATTTATAGAGTGGAAACTTAGTCTGCTCAACCTACGAAGATTTGCATAACAACTCAATCGCTGAAAATCATCTTTCGAGATTATCGTGTATCGACTCACTCGGCCATTGAAATCATCTATTAAAATCTTCCAAGCTGACTCGCTCGACCATTGAAGATTTTATATCGACTCAACGATTGAAGATAAACTGGAATTTTTGTGAAGATTTTCCAAATAATTCACTTTAGATAAAACTCCATTATCCAATTCTAAAATCTTTCGAGATATCCATCCGCAACAAAATATTTTAGAATATTATTTATCCTCTTTAATATTCCCAATGATTTTATCACAAAAAGACCAAAGATAAGATTGCAATATGATTTTTTAAACGTCAAAAACTACCGTAATATTGCATCAAATCTCAATTTTCCACGAGATAATTTTCAATAAAAAACATGGGCTTGGGCCAACTCGCTCGCTTTGTGGGCTTAATCCAACTAATTAATTTAAAACCCAAAATCACTAATTCAACCCATCCACCACCGGTCCAAAGTAAATGCAAATAAAAAATAAATGCACCTATAACTAAATGTTATGCAATTAATTAATTATTGATTAAACCCTAATTTTAATGCGATAAATGACTAAACGGACCGTCAAAATCTAGGTGTCAACAGCTAGGAATCTGTTTATAGCGCTAAATGGTATTAGCGTCTTCTAATGGTACAGTTAGAGTTGAACACTAGCAAAATTTTCCTAGGGTTTACGAGGCAGAGGCTAAGGTGGCAACTTGCTTACTCAAAGAAAGCACTCATGGTGCCTCATGCTTACGTGAATTATTTCCTCTCTCATTTGGTTCACGGCAAATGGTCAGATTTTAAAGATGAAAAGTTAAAGTTACACCCAACTCACGTCTCTCTCCTTGACATGTTTGGGAGAGATCATTTGCTGTGATGAGATGCGAGGTGAGAGAAATGAAGGTAATAGGCGCTAAGAACCAACCGTATCTTGGCAAGCCGGCCGCAACCACGGCGGGGTTCCTCCTCCATTTTGCTTGATCATGGAACTTAGGAGTGTGCAACCGGACCGGGTATATCTAGTTCCCGGACCAGCCCACCTGAAAAATAGGGTCAGGAACCGGTTCCAAAAATTCGTAACCAGTTTAAACTGGTCTGCGAATAAGTTCCGAGTAATTACCCATCCGGAAATCGGTTCCTGGACCGATTTTGGAACCGGTTCCCGGACCGAGTTTGTAAGTGGAGTTCCAAAACCCTTTTTTTTTTCCACCGATTTCTATTCTTACTCTTATAATCACACGACGTTTTTCCTCTTGGCTCTTTCAAACACGCACAACACTCCTCCTTTGTCATTCATCTTCCTCAGTTGCTTCCCTTCCTCACTGGCTCCCTCTCGCACCGTCCGATGGACGGACGGTGTTCGTCGTCGCCAAATTCTTGTGTATCACATGGATTGGCTTGTCTAATTTATCTTTTGTAAGAGGAGTTATACTTGCATAAATGAGTAGCTTCATGTAGTAATTGTGAGAATAAGATTAATATTGGATCTATGTTTGTTACTAATTCTTTCCCTTATAATTTTATTTATTATAATTAGCCTTGTGGATCCTTAATTTTTCGTTTAGTCAAATAGTTCATGTATTTATTTATTACAAGTGTTTAATGTTTCAATACAAATTATGAGTATTACGTTATTTTCTCACGTATTAATATAAAATTCAAAGTTATATAGGATATCGAGAGATTGTAAAATAAGTTCTAGTGGAAACATGATTGACCCTAGAAACAGATTGAAAAACTTGGTGGGTCGGATACAATGTCCAATACAAACAAGGTCGGGTATAGGATTCAGAAAAGAGGAATCGATTATAACAGAATCGGGTACAAGGTCCAAATCTAGACCCTACCCACCTTGGACCCGATCACCCCTAAATTGGAACGAATTTGAGCCTCTCTCTCTATCTTCTCGAATTTCCTCCTAAATTTGCTAAACTTTCCTTTCTTTTTCTTTCTTTTTGGTTGAAGATTTTGGATCTACTGTAGAGTTTTCTCATTTCTCTATCGTAAAAATGAAAATTGGTTCTTAGCCTTTTTAATCTTGCCCGCATATGACCCAAAAAAGGAAAGAAATCTTGCCAACAGATTGCTCTGTTCTTTGAAATTTCTCCCTTTTTTTCCAAGATTTTTTTATATATTTTTAACAGTAAATATAGTCATATTACATATTCTATTTTTGAAAAGTAACAAGAGAAAAATTAATACATTTTAAAAATTGCATGAATTTCTCAATATGGTAATTTTATTTAGGGTTGACAAAACAAAATCCAGTCCGTTTATCATCAATCACCACTGCCATCACTATCATCTCTCCGAACATCACTCCTCCAAAAACAAATCAAATTGGGCAATCTATCTTTGATTAGATAATGAAATGCTTTCACTTCTGACAAAAAAAAAAAAAAAAAAGGATGTTGACACCGCCAAATGTCGATGACGATGCAACTTCGGAATTTACGATGATTGACCGTCCCCATTTTCTCTAATTTCTCCGAATCACGGGCACAAAAACCACCAGCACGACCTCCACGCGACAAAAAAAAAAAAAAGGGAACTCACGCGCTAAAAAGAACATCACTGACCGCGCGAATTCATCACAGGCGAACGGGCCGGGCTTTGATCACTCAAGGAGACGCGACCGATCTTCGACGGAGACGGGAGGTAGGAGAGCCGGCGCCGTACTCGACATTGCGGGAGATCAGACCGTCGATGGACCACTTGATATTCGTCGCGGCGGTCGCCCTCAGGACCCGGAGCGCAGCCTCCTCGCCGAGCGCGGCGAGCTTCCTCCGAGTCCACGCGTTCGGGGGAGGCTGGTTCTGGTCAATGCAGATTCGGCTTATCGCGTCCTCGACGGGAAGAGGAATCGGCACGAACTGCGTAGGCGGGAGCGGAAGAAGGTGGAGGAGTGCTCATGGCGATCGATCGCGACGGAGACACTGAAGTGGAGCTACTGCTGTGCGATTTTGTTCTGGCGGTGTTTGAATTTTCCGGGAAAATTATGGAATCGAGATGGGAAGTGGGCGACTCCTTTTCCTTTCGTTTTCTCGCGGTTTTGGAGTTTCGGTACGGGGAGAGAAAATGCGGAGGGAAGCGTGAAACTGGGAATGCTGCGACGTTTGCCCGTTCGGGTTCGATCGCGTCGAAGGTCTTGTCCAGTTGTCTGAATGAACCAGGGAGCGGGATAATTGCACGTGTCTGTTTTCGCTCCAGAGCGAAATCTTTGTACTGAATTTTTCATTTCAAATGTTATAAATATCCTTTAAAATTCAAATTTTATTTGAAATTACCTGACATTAAAGTATAATTGAGATCACATCTAAGCTATTTTTTTGAGCACCAAAAACCCCGGGTCACATCTACATTTGTGACAAATTTTACCCTATGTTAGTTTTTGTTAAATTTTATTATCAAATTATTAAGTTAAATGACACGTGACAATTGACTAGTATACCAATTTAGGATTTTACGATCCGTTTGTCAAAGTTTATAATTTTTATGATTTTTTTGTGGTATTAATTCCCCGGGCGGCGGGGCCCACATGAAAAGTGTACCGATTGAAGGTGACATTAAAGTATAATTGAATTATAAATTTATAAAATAAACTTATCAAAAGTATTTTCATTAGTTTGGTCCAATTTAATTAATGGAAAATGTTTTTTTTTTTAATATTTTCTATTTTTTACGTGACAAGAGGTCAACCGTTAGTGATAGCCAGAGGGTAAGGGCAGGCAAGTGTTACCGATTCTACCAAGTGATGGTGGAGCACTATTTTTTTTTCTAATTTAACTTATATTTTAATTTAATTTAAATATAATCTAACAAGAAAATTTGAATAAAAAAGACATCGTTTTTGTCATGTCATTGCCATGTACGATAAAGAAATAAACAAAAAAAATCATATAAATTTTTTCTGTTAATTAAGTTTGATGGAGTTAACGAAATAACTTGATTATACTTTTATAACAAGTTTTAGAATTTTCAGTACACTTATCCTGAAAATTCATATATTATGAAAGTTCCAAGCATTTCGATTTATGAAGAAATCAAATTGGGTCTACCGTGAAATTTAGATTAAGCAAAAAGTAAGACAAACCATGATATGGAAAAGTTCTTTTTGCTTTGGAAATTCAATCTTGCAATTTACAATATCTATTTATTGATAACCCTTCATCTCTCACCTTTCGGAATTGTGGATATTGTCCCAACACTAAATAAGATTTTTAACATGTACTTTTAATATATAGATGCCGTTATGTTGTCTTCGAAGACTACTATATGAATTATTTTTTTGGTCGGTCTATCAAATGAATTTAACATAAATAAAAGTGGGCCAGTCGCAAATTCAAAATAGATCTAAAATAAAAGTCACACTAAAGATCCCACTTTTAATATATGGCTAGTTCAACACGCTCCACGAATCTCACACGAATGAAATCAAAATTACGATATCTCATGCTAACACGAAAAACAATTTATAAGTATGATTACGACACACAATATGAACAATCGATCCTGAAAATCTCTATGAAGAAGAGAGATAGTTGTTTGCACCGTTTCACACTAGCGCTGTCCCTTTGATACTTTTTTGTCAATTTCATATTATAAAAATTAGTAAAAAAGTTACACTGGGATTTTTCAAGAAATTATTAGTACGCTGCATTAAACAAAAAAAAAAAAAAAAACTAAAAATGTGAAAACTACGAAATTAGGATAATAAAAGTGAAAAATCTAAAGATTCCATAATGAAAGTCCTGAACAGGAGATCTTGGAAAAGGGGGATTCCAAGGCACATTAGGGGTTGTTTGGCAATGTGTCAAATAGTACCTGATTTTGACTTTTTTGTTTCCGGAAGTAGTTTTGGAACATAATCGCGTTTGGTAAAATTGTTGTTCCTGGAAAGAGATTTGGAGTAGAATCAAGAATAAAAAAAAAGTTGATTCTTGTTCTAGGAACAAATCTGAGAATCAAAACCAACTCTTTTTCTTCTCTTTTCTTCTTTTTCATCAATCGCCATCTCGCGACCGCTGCCCGCCATCGTCCGCTGCCACCAATCGCCAGAGGCTCGCCAGGCCAGGGTGAGGTCCGGCGAGCTCGCCGAAGGCAAGCCCAGCCATCGGCGAGGCTAGGCAAGCCTCATGACGCCTAGCCTTGCCAGTGGCTAGGCGGGGCTTGCCCAGCCCCAGTGAGGCTCGCGCTAGCCCTAGTGAGGCCGGCCTAGCCACCTGCAAGGCTCGGTGGGGCTGGGTGAGCCTCGTCCAGTTGCCGGCGAGGCTTGGCCGACGAGGGTTTGCCTCGCCGAGGGCTGATGACGCTCCAGTGAGGTCACCGGTCGTCGATCTGGCAACCGGCCACAAGAAGAAGAAGAATAATAGGAGAAAAAGGGGAAAAAAAAAAAAAAAAAAAAGGAAAAAAGGAAAATATTTATTTAAAAATTAAAAGAAATTGATTTGGAACAGAATCAATGAGCATGATACCAAACACAATTCTATTCCAGAATCAGAAATTTTGAACAGTTACCAAACGGCTTAAAATGCTTAGAATTTGTTCTCGGGAACATAATAAAAAAAGAATAATTTCTGATTAGAATCTACTATCGGCAACAGAATCGTTACCAAACGTGCCCTTAATGTTAGTAGAAGTGCTAAAAAAAGAGACAAAATGCTAGGAACGTAAAGAGGACCAAAAGAGGGGGCGCTAAAGGAAAAGCGCAGGCAATCCTCCACTTTAACCAAGCACTACTGCACTGATCAAAAGACAGAATAAAGATTACTTACATGAGGAGTTTGCCATGCTTCCAAGAGAAGTTTTCTGCGAGAAGTTTTCGGTTTCTTAAGAGATGCTTACTCCTTTTAACAATGTTGTAATTTTGCATTAAAAGTCATACTTTATAGTTCTTCCCCTTTTTGATATAACTCCAACAAATTGTAATTTGACCGATCTTGTTGTAATCTAATTTTTAGAGTTCATAACACCAGTCAATAATCTTGAAATAGTCATTTATCTTAAATTATCGTAAGAGAAATGAACTTATCATTACTAATTGAGGGTCAATAATCATCAGTTACTTTACATTTGGTGACTTCTAAATATTCTCACTAGTAGTTAGTTATTCATAATGTTGTAATTTTCCAGTCAAGTATCTAAAATACGTTGGCGTTAAGTTTTGGGGTTTGGTCATTGCCATATCTACAGAGGAATGCCATGTCTCCTTTGTCGTGCATGACGGTCACGCACTTGTTGTTGGGGGTGGCTTCATCATTGTTCAAGCCGGCCAGTCGTCATGACCATGAGAAGCCCCGATCGGAGATGAAATGAGGAGGAGTTGGGAGATTGATGGCGGTGAGGATGGAGTTGGTATCATTGTGGACAGAGAAAGATTCTTTCCACCTAACTTTTGGGCCAAGCCTGGTCTCTCAAACATAGCCCAAAAATTTGAAGGTATTGTTATTGCAAAGAGACGTATTAAAATACTGTTGATGTAAAAAAGAGATGCAGGAGAACTTTTTTCTTCTCTACAGTAGAGTATTTTTATAATTTTGAGTGTGATTTGTTTATTAATCAAATTTTTGGAACCTGAGAGAAAGATCGCTAGGAGCCTAAAAGATTTTATTAGACTAAACCAATTGTTTTAAAAACTTAAACTTATAGATGGAGGAAGACCATATATATAGAGATCATATGAATCCATAATCAAGGAACGCGGGATGATAAAATAATTACTAACGTACAAGCCAATTTAGGAAGGGCCTGTGGAATTTTGCGAATGGGGGAAATAATCTGGGGCAAAACCCAACTCTAATATCATGTTAGGTTTATTGGAATTGCTGAGAAGCTTTTAAGTAGGTTATTATAATATGATGATATCTCGTCCATCCTCCTCCCTTTTACAATCATGGAGAACCAATGCACCAGCTTTCGTTGATCCTCTTTCGATAGCTATGGCTAGGAATCTGTCCATACCGCTAAATGCTATTAGTGTCCTCTATTGGAGGTGAACACTATTATGTTGCCTGAGGAATGCTATGTCTCCTTTGTGGTGCGTGATGGTCACACACTTGCCGTTGTGGGTGCCTTCATCGCCGTTCAAGCCAGCCAGCCGTCATGGCCATAAGAAGCCTCGATCAGAGATGAAATGAGGAGGAGGAGGAGGGAGACAAGTGGCGGTGGGGATGGATTTGGTATCGGTGTGGACAAAGAGAGATTCTTTCCACCTAAATTTTGGGCCAAGCCCAATCCCTTGAACATAGCCCAAAATTTGAAGGTATTGTTGTCGCAAGAGACGTATTAACGTATTGTTGATGTAAAAAAGAGATGCAAGAGAATATTTTCTTCCCTACATTAGAGCATTTTTATAATTTGGAGTGTAATTTATTTATTAATCAAAAGTTTGGAACTCAAGAAAAAGATCTCCAGGAGCCTAAAAGATTTTGCAATATCAATACCAATTGTTCCAAAAAATTAAACTTATAAATGTAGGAAGACTATATATATAGAGAGCATATGAACCCGTAGTCAAGGGACGGAGATAATAAAAGACCCACTTGTGTACATGTCGTATTAGGAAGGGTATGTGGAATTTTATGAATGGGGGAGAAATAATATGAGGGCAGAACACAGTACTAATATTATGTTAGATTTTATGGAACTACTGTCAAGTTTTTAAGTTGGTCTTTCTAACATAGTATCTTGTCCATCCTCTTCCTTCTACAATCATGGAGAACCAATGCACCAGCTTTGTCAATCCTCTGCCGATAGCTATGGTTAGGAATCTGTCCATAGCACTGAATGGTATTAGTGCCCTCTACTGGTCGGATCAGAGGTGAACACTATCATGGTGCCTATCACTTACGTGAAAGATATTTCCTCTCTTTTTGTTGGTTGATTACCACATAATTTGGTCAATTTCCTCTCTCGCATTTAGACCCCAACGATTGGTCAGATCTTAAGATGAAAAGTTCAAGTTACACCCACCCAACCCACGTCTCTCTCCTTGACATAGTTTGAAAGAGATGATTCTCATGAGATGACCTTATGCGATGAAATTTGTACGGAAGTGACCCCAACATGTCCATATCTTTAAGGATTTGATAGACTCCATGTGAGATTTTTTAGACTATAGTGTTTAGATATTTATGCGGGATTCTCATCCTATGCGTGAGTGCTATGTTCACATTGATTATTCAATCTTACCTCCCATGTTTTCACATAATATATTTTACAACGACTTTGTATCAAACAATAACGTTGACATTTAACATAAGATTTGATTTAATATATTGGTCATTAACCCACTTTTGAAATATTAGTTTATGTTCATTTTATTCCTTAGGCTATGTGAAATCGATATAAATGAAAAGACTCCATTGAACATTTTACAAATAGTTTAATGATCATATTAAATAAATTAAAAGTGTCCTGATAAGATTACATATTTGATCAAAATTTAGTGATCATCAAATAAAAAATCATGGATTTATGATATCATTCTTTTAAGGCTAAGGCAAAATGCAACAACACTAGGAAAATGGATGATGGGATTTCAAATACATGTTTAACACATGTTATCAATTGTTTCACATGTGGTCTCGATTGGAGTGCGATATCCTGTCTTTTTCATGACTCTATCGGGCTTAATTGGACTCTCGTACGAACGCCAACCGACGTTAGATGACCCATGACAACCGATGGAACGGGAAATGACACGATAAAATGTCATATGCTAAGTTTTGTCCACATAAATGATTAAAAAAACCAAAAGCAAAACCAAAGAGAGGATTACCAACTTGACAAAAAACAAGATGTAAGGTGGTCGTAATTCCGAAAAATTATTCAATCAACTTTAAATATATATTTTTATTATCGACAATCATTTACGTTTAAACATTTTCGTGGATAAATGAAATCTGTTTTTGTCTATTTATTTGTGTGAGCAAAATAAACGATTAAAAAATATTTTCAAGTGGGCAGAGGGTTTACCATAATTCACATATTTCTTAATAAATTGAAAATAGAATGCATCAACCGTTCTTAAAAAAGAACTAACTTTTGTCATTTCCAATTTCCCAGTCCCACTTTGGGGATTTGATATTTAGTGAATGGTAATCACTATTTACTCGAGCAAGACAAACCGTGTTCAAGATGATAAGTGGAAATTGATGTATATTGAAAGCCCATTTGGCTCCCATCGTACGAATTTGAATTATTAATCCCATAGCCATACAAGTAATGGAAAGTACACGAAGCCCAATGAGAAAATCGTCGGATTAAGTGGCACCCAATTAGACTTGAATGCTTCACAGGGAAATGAAACAAATGGTCTCGCAACTTTGATGCAACGTACAATCCCGTCCATGAAATTTTTATTTATGCGATGTGGTTATTGAACTTTGGCCCAATGGGCAATGTCGTCTTTGCATTTAGAGCTGTCAAAATGGTCATTAACCCACTTTTGAAATATTAGTTTATGTTCATTTTATTCCTTAGGCTATGTAAAATCGATACAGACGAAAAGACTGCATTGAACATTTTACAAATAGTTCAATGATCATCTTGAATAAATTAAAAAGTGTCGTGATAAGATTACATATTTGATCAAAATTTAGTGATCATCAAATCAAAAATCATGGATTTGTGATATCATTCTTTTAAGGCTAAGGCAAAATGCAACAACACTAGGAAAATGGATGATGGGATTTCAAATACATGTTTAACACATGTTATCAATTGTTTCCATGTGGTCTGATTGGTCTTTTTCGATTGGAGTGCGATGTCCTGTCTTTTTCATGACTTTATCGGGCTTAATTGGACTCTCGTACGAACGCCAACCGACGTTAGATGACCCATGACAACCGATGGAACGGGAAATGACACGATAAAAAGTCATATGCTAAGTTTTGTCCGCATAAATGATTAAAAAAAACCAAAAGCAAAACCAAAGAGAGGATTACCAACTTGACAAAAAACAAGATGTAAGGTGGTCGTAATTCGAAAAATTATTCAATCATTTTTAAATATATATTTTTATTATCGACAATCATTTACGTTTAAACATTTTCGTGGATAAATGAAATCTGTTTTTGTCTATTTATTTGTGTGAGCAAAATAAACGATTAAAAAATATTTTCAAGTGGGCAGAGGGTTTACCATAATTCACATATTTCTTAATAAAGCGAAAATAGAATGCATCAACCGTTCTTAAAAAAGAACTAACTTTTGTCATTTCCAATTTCCCAGTCCCATTTTGGGGATTTGATATTTAGTGAATGGTAATCACTATTTACCCGAGCAAGACAAACCGTGTTCAAGATGATTAGTGGAAATTGATGTATACTGAAAGCCCATTTGGCTCCCATCGTACGAATTTGAATTATTAATCCCATAGCCATACAAGTAATGGAAAGTACACGAAGCCCAATGAGAAAATCGTCGGATTAAGTGGCACCCAATTAGACTTGAATGCTTCACAAGGAAATGAAACAAATGGTCTCGCAACTTTGATGCAACGTACAATGCCGTCCATGAAATTTTTATTTATGCGATGTGGTTATTGAACTTTGGCCCAATGGGCAATGTCGTCTTTGCATTTAGAGCTGTCAAAATGGTCATTAACCCACTTTTGAAATATTAGTTTATGTTCATTTTATTCCTTAGGCTGTGTAAAATCGATATAGACGAAAAGACTGCATTGAACATTTTACAAATAGTTCAATGATCATCTTGAATAAATTAAAAAGTGTCGTGATAAGATTACATATTTGATCAAAATTTAGTGATCATCAAATCAAAAATCATGGATTTGTGATATCATTCTTTTAAGGCTAAGGCAAAATGCAACAACACTAGGAAAATGGATGATGGGATTTCAAATACATGTTTAACACATGTTATCAATTGTTTCACATGTGGTCTCGATTGGAGTGCGATGTCCTGTCTTTTTCATGACTCTATCGGGCTTAATTGGACTCTCGTACGAACGCCAACCGACGTTAGATGACCCATGACAACCGATGGAACGGGAAATGACACGATAAACTGTCATATGCTAAGTTTTGTCCGCATAAATGATTAAAAAAATCAAAAGCAAAACCAAAGAGAGGATTACCAACTTGACAAAAAAACAAGATGTAAGGTGGTCCTAATTCCGAAAAATTATTCAATCAATTTTAAATATATATTTTTATTATCGACAATCATTTACGTTTAAACATTTTCGTGGATAAATGAAATCTTTTTTTGTCTATTTATTTGTGTGAGCAAAATAAACGATTAAAAAATATTTTCAAGTGGGCAGAGGGTTTACCATAATTCACATATTTCTTAATAAATTGAAAATAGAATGCATCAACCGTTCTTAAAAAAGAACTAACTTTTGTCATTTCCAATTTCCAAGTCTCATTTTGGGGATTTGATATTTAGTGAATGGTAATCACTATTTACCCGAGCAAGACAAACCGTGTTCAAGATGATAAGTGGAAATTGATGTATATTGAAAGCCCATTTGGCTCCCATCGTACGAATTTGAATTATTAATCCCATAGCCATACAAGTAATGGAAAGCAGACGAAGCCCAATGAGAAAATCGTCGGATTATGTGGGACCCAATTAGACTTGAATGCTTTACAAGGAAATGACACAAATGGTCTCGCAACTTTCATGCAACGTACAATGTCGTCCATGAATTTTTATTTATGCGATGTGGTTATTGAACTTTGGCCAAATGGGCAATGTCGTCTTTGCATTTAGAGCTGTCAAAATGGTCATTAACCCACTTTTGAAATATTAGTTTATGTTCCTTTTATTCCTTAGCGAATGTAAAATCGATATAGACAAAAAGACTGCATTGAACATTTTACAAATAGTTCAATGATCATTTTGAATAAATTAAAAGTGTCGTGATAAGATTACATATTTGATCAAAATTTAGTGATCATCAAATCAAAATTCATGGATTTGTGATATCATTCTTTTAAGGCTAAGGCAAAATGCAACAACACTAGGAAAATGGATGATGGGATTTCAAATACATGTTTAACACATGTTATCAATTGTTTCCCATGTGGTCTTGATTGGAGTGCGATGTCCTGTCTTTTTCATGACTCTATCAGGCTTTAATTGGACTCTCGTACGAACGCCAACCGACATTAGATGACCCATGACAACTGATGGAACGGGAAATGACACGATAAAATGTCATATGCTAAGTTTTGTCCGCATAAATTAAAAAATCAAAAGCAAAACCAAAGAGAGGATTACCAACTTGACAAAAAATGAGATGTAAGGTGGTCGTAACTCCGGAAAATTATCCAATCAATTTAAATTTATTGTATAGATATTAAATTAGTTCTAAATTTTGTAATTTTCCTATTTTAATTTTTAGTTTTTGCGTAAAATTCAAATGTAGTCCTTTCGTTCGATTTTCGTAGGAAATTACTAATGTAGCAATGTGCCACATAGGATAGTTGGTGATGATTGTACCATCACATCATCAATTTTTAGTGAAAATTGAGAGAAACAGCCATAATGGTTTAAGACTAACTTTGTAATTTGAAAATTTTATGAATGAATTAGCATTGGTACGATATGTTTGTAATTGATTGAGAATTTTCCTGTCTTAATTCCCCATTTCAGTATTTTTACCGTGCTAAAAGTACAAAGCTAGGAGCATTAGAAGTCCTTTGAAAAACACTAGAAGCAAAATTAAGAAATTAACAATTTACACGTAAATCAAATGATATAATGATGAGTCCTATAAGATTTTACATTGAAAAGTTATCGTATAATCGGTAGGTGACACCTAAGTTGGAAGACCATAATTTGGTTGCATCAGAAGATAGATTATTACAAAAAAGGAAATGCATTAAACCAGGACAAACAAAGCTATAACAAGTAAATCCTAACCAAGAGAAAACTACACCGAACTTAAACCTACATGCCTATAACGGGTTAAGTGTATAGTTAATAGTTAGATGCAACGTAGCATTGTAACTACATGACTAAGATATAAATAAGAGAGAACTTGTTGCAAAAATTAGAATATTCATACTTAAATTATTAATGAGGAAGATAACTAAAATTAAATTCAGATGCTAATTAAAACCAATCAAAAAAAAAACAAAAAAAAAAACAAGATAACTTAATTGTGATGCAATCTCAATCTCAAATACCAATTGTAATGATAAGCCACTGTCCTAAGATAATTTTGTTCATTTATTTGCAGAAAACTGCTATCCTAAGATTAGGCACATAATTAAAAAGTAAAATGAGGAGTGAGATACAAGTTCTTACATAGAAAACTACCATACATTTCTTTCTTTGGTAGATTAGGTTTTTGGGGCTTGGCTTCTTTGAGTTTCATTGAATGAGGAAAATTGGGAAAAGTGTTAAAGTTCTAAACCTTTAATATTTGTACCAATTTAGTCTAAATCTTTTATTGGCACCAATTGTAACAACCCGGGTCTCACTGTATAATATTGTCTGCTTTGGACACTGTGTCCTCACGGCTTTAAAATGAGTCGTATGGGGGTAAAGCCCTCGGCCCTCGGCCACCTTCCCCCAACCTAGTATTGTCCGCTTTGGAGGCATGCATGCAGCAACCTCCTCCTCACAGGTTTGTTTTCAGCATAGCGAAAGCATACATGACACGCGTCACACAGATTAGAGGGACCCCAAGCCTTATAAACTAGCCCATGACTCCCCCGCAAGCGATGTGGGACTAGAGAGGACCCCTCCCCTTCCTTGGGCTGTCACACTCTTCACCTCTTAAGAGCTCAACGTCCTCATTGTGACCCCCACACGCAGTCGGAGTCGGCTTTGATACCCTTCATAACAACTCGGGTTTCATTGTGTAATATTGTTCGAGTCGGCTTTGATACCATTCATAACGACTCGGGTCTCACTGTGTAATATTGTTCGCTTTGTGTAACGACTCGGGGGAGTCGCTTTTGAGTCGGCTTTACCATTCGTAACAACTCGGGTCTCACTGTGTAATATTGTTCGAGTCGGCTTTGATACCATTCGTAACGACTCGGGTCTCACTGTGTAATATTGTTCGCTTTGGACACTGAGTTCTCACAACTTTAAAATGCGTCGTCTGGGGTAAAGGCCTCGGCCCTCGGCTACCTTCCCCCAACCCAATATTGTCCACTTTGGAGGCATGCACGTAGCAACCTCCTCCTCACGGATTTGTTTTCAGCGCAGCGGAAGCATACATGACACACGCCACACATATTAGAGGGACCAAAAGCCTTATAAACTAGCCCAAGACTCTCCCCTTAAGTGATGTGGGACTAGAGAGGACCCCTTCCATTCCTTGGGCTGTCACACCAATTTAGTTCTAATTTTTTTGATTTGGTGCCAATTCAGTATTTCTGACTAATTTTGGCTAGATTTTGTTGATGTGGACACCGGTTGACTAACGTAGCACGGCCGGAGTGGATTATTTTTCATAATATTTTAATATTTTCTCGATTTTTTAAATTTTATTTTATTTTTCATTTTCCTTTGCTTTTTTCCTTCTCTCCCCCTTAACCTTGGTGATCGGCTAGAGGTGATAGCCGGCGAGATTGAGGTTGATCTCTTTGCTCTTTGGCAAGGCTCATTAGCCACTGGCAAAGCTAGACCTTGTCGGATTTGGCTAGGTCGAGCTTCACCTATGGCCCGCAAAGGTGAGCCTTGCTAGCCTAGCGCAAGGCCACCATTGCGGCTTGGATGGCCTCGAGCAAGCCTCACTAGATTTGGCAAGGGCGAGTCTCGCCGCCCAGCACGAGGCTACCCTTGCAACTTTGGCGAGGGCTCGAGCTAGCAATCAGTTGGAGGAAGGGGGAGGAGAAAGAAAAAAAAGAAAAAGAAAAGAAAAGAAATTTTTTTTGAAAGATATTATAATATTATTAAAAATTGTCAACATCAACTGACCGACATTTACGTCAATAAAATCTAGTCAAAATTAGCTAGAAGAATTGAATTGGCACCGAGTCAAAAGATTTAATACTAAATTAGCACCAAGCTAAAAGGTTTACAATTAAATTGGTACTAATATAAAGTTTAGAACTAAATTGACACTAACACAAAAGGTTTATAATTATTTGACACTTTTCTCGAGGAAGATTAAGGTGTTGGGTGAGGACGAGAGGAAGATTAGGTTATACACATGATCAATTGCCTAATGGTGTAATTAGGTGTTGAGAAAATGTGCATGTGAGATATAAATAGAATCATGGCATTCAATGTATTTTTCAATCTTAAGGTATGTTTGTTTCGAGAAAATTTTTATGACAAAGGAAAATACTCTTTGGGAAAATGTTTATCTCTTTTCAAGTTGAATAATTTATTTTCCAAACTTTAAGCATGCATATCTTTTTTTAACCATAAATGGTTTTCCTTTGACAGATTATTTTTAGGAAACCAAATGCATAAATTGATTCGTGAAGAAGTATTTTGCTCAAACAAGTACATCCTTACAAGGGAAAATATCATGCTCTCACCAGACGAGCCATGCTTTTAGCCTTAAGTTTGGTTTTTCAAACTAATCGATTAGATGGTTTAGCGTCCCATCGTGACTTGCTCTTCAAAATTTGTCAAAAGAACTTTCACGTTTTCAGCTAAAGAAAACGCGATTCATTCATCTCTTTCCCGAGGTCACCGTAATCTCGCGCAAGCACCGACGGAGGGTTGGAGCTCCCACAGTTCTCTCCCGACAAAGACCCATTATCGCCGCGAGAGAATGATGATGCCTTGCAATACGTACTCTTTTTCAACAGAAGCATGATCTTATAGGCTTACCATCTTGAGAAAAGAAAAAGAGAAAAAAAAAAAAGTCCAAAACTTGGTCTTCAATTCCAACTATATCCTAAACATTTTTCCGTCTTATAAGAAATTCCCAAACCAGTTTTTATTCTACCGTAAACATTTTTTGATATTATAAAAAAATTCCAACTTTAAGTGCGGGTACATACGATAGTGCTAGGGTTATCATATGAGATGTAAGTCATAAAGGAAAATTACCAAAAAATCATAAAATTTATACCAATTCAGTTCTAACTATTTTTTTCGCCAATTGAGTCATAAATTTTTTAAATTTGTACCAAATCAGTCTATTCAGTCAATTTTGATTAATCGGTGTCGATGTGGATAATTTTTAATAATCATTTAATATTTTCTCAATTTTTTTTCTTCTTTTCCTCTTTCTCTTTTTGAAAGAGGTTTAAATCTGAATTAATATAATTGCTCTCTCCCTTTATATACAGACGCTTATGTCTACAGCTTAGAAACACAAGCTTTCACTAGCCTTCATACCTCTCTCTTGATCTCGATCTTGAGCAACTAGATACTATTGTACCTCACATTAATTTGGCATTCCTCAGCATGGAGTCCGCAAACATCGATCCTGTGGCTTCTGAGATGAGCCAAAACCAACCAAAATGGCAAGGGCAAGCTTGTGCGGACTTGGCAGGTCCAAAGGCGGACCAAATATGGCCCTTCTTGGAGGACTTCTTCGGCCTCGACAAGTGGTTCCCAACCCTCGCCACCTGCACCCCCGTCGAGGGCGTCTCTGGCCAGCCTGGGTGCGTCCGCTACTGCGCTGGGTTCAGGACCCCAGTCGACCAGGAACGGGACATCGGTGGCGGCACCGAGGCAGCAGCAACCCTGAACTGGACTAAGCAGAAGCTGCTGTCGATTGACCCGGCCGAGAAGATGTTCAGCTATAGCATCGTCGACAGCAATGTCGGGTTCAACTCCTACGTCTCCACGGTCCGAGTCATGCCTAAGGAAGACGGTTGTCGAATGGTGTGGGACTATGAGGTCGAGCCCGTGAGCGGCTGGAAAGCCGAGGACCTGGACCAGTTCATTGGGTCGGGCTTGCGGGTCATGGCCGAGAGGATGAAGGAGGCTCTTCTTGGTCAAGCAAACCGATCGGATTCCGGAACTGATCTCATCTGAATCCGATGATTTTGCTTTTGTGCTCGTGTGTGATAGTCTTGAAGCTTTGTGATGCGGTGTGCAATCGTAGTGAAAGTCTGGGCAATAGCACGTATTAGCTCTCTAATTGCATTGCAATAATTTGTAAGTTTGGTCATTATTCCCCGTTCCCATTGGAATTAGAGCACCATTTCATATGTCCAAATTCACTTATATATGTACTTCAGCTAATTTCAGATTGCCTTTTACTGTATGTAACCATATCGTGATTCATCTTGATCCGATGAAGGAATTTTGGCCGACTCTCAAATACAATGGGGTCATGAACTGAATTCATATTTGCACACTAACTTAGACCAATACGAAATGAAAAGTCGATTTTTCCGTGTCACATTTTATTACCTTCTATTAAAGAAAAAGATGTATCGCCTCTCTACTGATTGTTTGAACAAAGATACATAAAAAAGATGCCTGTGTGAGGCAATATATAAGTGTGGAAGTAAACTTTGCAAATAATATCCTTTTGAAACAGTATGTTTGTTCACAAAAGGGTTTCGCTTTAATTTATTCAATGTTTCTGGTTTAATATATTTCATTTTCAATTTTCTTCTCTTTCTAGAAAAGATACAACGTTTATTCTCAAATTGTTTCCTTTTGAGAGTTCTTGTAGAACTTTTTAGAATTTCTTTGTGACATTTTCAGTTTGAGACTTAGTTGTATCTTGTAGAATTTTTGCTAATAACTATTAACAATCTCGTGGGACAAAAAATTCCTTAAAAACAGAATATTCATACCTCAAAGTTTCGTTCCATTTTTCCAAATTTTTTCTAACACCCTCTTCTCCTAGAACTCTAGATTTTTTTTAGGAGAAATATCTAAATGTTTTTTCGTAAAATATTTTATGAAGAGTGTAGAAATGAGTGGTTAATAAATTAGCCATATCTAGTATATTCTAGAATTAAATGGGAAGATATTTCTAAGGAAGACCACCTGCTTAGGAATATAAATAGCCAAATACTCCCATCAGTGGAAGTAAGCTAGGCTCCCACAAGCAAGTGCGTAAGAGTGTGCTTCACTCTCATAAGTGTGCGTAAGAACTTCTTATGACCGACATCGTAAGAGAGCGTCTCGAATAATAAAAGGACTATTTTCTTTCGCTCTCATAAGTGGACAAAAGGTACAAGTTTTGGATTCAAATACACGAAGATGAAAGTTTTAAGATCGAAATTACAAATTGAAAAGTTTTGAGACTTGCATTACGATCATCCCAATTAATAAGCATGCTAAGCAAGAGACTTAATTTTTTTTTCATCAGTTTGCGTTAGAAGTTCAGGTAAAAAGTTGTAATAACGATAGAGGATTCCATGTAAGCAAATTGCAGGACATTGTGTGGATCTTTTGAATTCATAACAGGGTATGATGACGCAATCATATGCAATCATACATGCCCTTAGCGATAATTAGCAATAAACATTCCAAGAAAACGCTTTTCTCAAAACTCGTTGAATTTTAAACACGAAGACACGTAAATGCTTGATTTTTATGTGCGTTGGCATCACAAATCTTAAGTTGAGATTTTATGAAAAAGGACAAGTTTTGGCCTTCACTTTGATAAAAGGATCAAAGCCTACGAATACCACCTTTTATATAGACAAGTGTCATAATTAGGTAAGAGTTTCCAAGATTCCAATAATATCAAACTACACGAGAGAGAGATAGAGAGAAAGAGCCTACATGATTCCCATGCCAATTCCAGAATATCCCTCTTCACACACTGACAAGAAATGCTCTCAGTGTTTCGGCATGTTCTTGTGCTCCTATAGCACCGCCCCCATGTACATCCACTGACCGACTGAAGTCAACCTAAGAGCATTGTCCAGCACATTGATTCCTATGACAATCCAAGGTTATGCCTTCTCATACTTGGTCAGGACCTGAGCCCTGGTGAGAGGCTCAGGTCCTGACCAACTATGGCCCCTCCTGGAGGATTTCTTCAGCCTGCACAAGTGGGTCACCACGATAGACACGTGCTATGGAGTCGAGGGCGTGTCGGGTGAGCCCGGATGCGTCCGATACTGCGCTGGCACAAGAAGCTCCGCCGATGGTTCCGAGGATGTTTTCACTGACTGGGCTCTAGAGAAGCTGCTTGCGACTGACCCTGTCAACAAAAGCTTCACTTATGAGATCGTCGACTGCAATAATGTCGGGTTCAAATCCTTGGCTGCCACAATGAAACAGACGGCGGTGAGAGATGCAGAAGAAGAAGATGGATGTGGAATGAGCTGGTCTTTCACAGTGAATCCGATTGAAGGATGGACGGAGAAAGATTTGACGGAGTTCTACAGCGCTGCTCTTCGAGTCATGGCTGAAAGAATAGAAGCTGCCTTATCGAGCAAAGGGTAATAAATCTTGATCTGATTCTTGTTTACCTTGTAGTGTCATCCTATGGCATTGATGCCCGCAATAGTAACAGTCACTGCATGATCTGATATCTAGGATGAATAGGGCTACAACACCGGAGACCAGACCAAGAAGATACGTGAAAATGGTGTATCCAACTTATTAAATGAGTACGCGATAGTCGTGTACAAGTATACATGTTCAAGTAGAGCATTTGAGTCGCATATATCCTCACTTTTCCATCTTTAGATGCTGTTTCGGGTAGAGCATGCAAATCGGGGTGTCTCCGCTTTATGGTGGGTAAGCTCAAAAGGAAAATTCGTATAGCTGTTGAATCTCACCACTAACAAGCAGACCAGAGTAGAATGTAGACAGAAGTGGATGTCATCGCTTTGAATCAGTAAATGAAGCGAAGCAAAGTGAGAAAATGACCAAAGAAGGCAAAGAGAAAGCTGTGTTTAGACAGCACTAGTAATCATAAAAGTATGGCAGCTCTAAGCACCTTTTTTGATTAAACCCTAATCGTTAGCTTCTCAGCTGTGTTAGAGAAGAGAGTTGCATCACATGCATACGGGAATGCAAATTAAAGGTTATTGAATGAAACGGAAGCAGAACCTGCTTCAAGTTGCAGAAGCCTTCATAAACTCACACCCAACTTCGAAAAACAGAAATACCTACACCTCGTAGAAACCCTAAGCCTGAGCCTTCCTCCCTCTCACTGTCGTTCGTGATAACATGGAGTACGAAAATGCGATTGTCAGGTTCGGTGACCTTGACCAAAGCGCACGTCAGCAGCTCCCTACTTTGCGAGCTTAATGCCGACCGCCACCATCTGGTCTCCATGAACTTCGGTTGGAAGCTCTAGGCGGCGACTCCGCTTGGCAGCATTTTATCGTGTGCGTGCGAGCTTCAAGCATCGCGTTGGGCTCGTTGAGGCTGAAGAAGAGGTGAGCTGTCCAACTTTGACACTATTGAGTGAGGGAAGCGCCATCTTTCATGTGCCGTGGTTGCTCTATCATGAGGAACGTCCAAAGGCGCTCAGATGCTTGGCAACGGGTCTTCTTGTCGTTCGTGCAGCGGAATTTGTTCATAAATTACATCCAATATGTTATAGTGTTGAAGTTGATTAAATGTTGTGATAAGATTTGCTTATAATTCCATCATGAGATCGAGAGATTATTTCACGAAGAATTGTGAGGTTTAAATACTACGCGCGTTATTGGGTGTAATTGGAGTTTTAAAAACACCGTAAGTATTTGAGTAATTCGAGTATATAATCTCTATGTATCGCTTGATTTATAGTGGAATTCGTTACCGCTCTCCCTGCAGACATAGATCACCATGATTGAACCATGTAAATTTAGTGTCTCATTTATTTTCTTGTTCTGTCTATTTTATTGTTCGATCGCTCGCGTTCTGCAATAATCATGATACCATTCCTTTGCAGAGTTAATGCATCATGGCTAGGCTATTTCATGCTTTTCTTAGAATGATAGAATCAGAGGCAACTGGCCGTGCTTTCACGAATTAGCACCTCATTGCGACACAAGTGTGCAAGGGATCATCAAATGGGTTTAGCATTAATAAGGGCTCATGTCAACATCTGTTTTGGTGCACTGACCTCATGTGGGCGGATCTCTTAGGACAATTTTAGGTTTGTCGAGGAGCCATGAGTAGAATTGTGATGATAGAAAAATATAACATTCAATCCATACTAAATGAAGAATACATTTATGACATGGTTTTCTATATTAGCAAAATATCAATTAGAATCAATCAAAATCAATTAAGAGAAATATACAAAAATCCCATAAATATATCTATATTTCTAATGCAGAGGTCAACTTGAGTTTGGAGAAAAGATCCAACAGATGAAGTAGAAATGTGCCACAAAGAATATAATATTTAATGAAATGCAATTTATTTCAATGTGCATAGTTTTATTCGTGGAAAACATCGAATGTATTGTCAAAAGAGCCAGCTAAAAGCGTCGGAAAAGCACCTACAAGGCGACGGGCTTCAGTGTCTTCGAGACGTGGCAGCATGTGTGGTGGCGTACGACTGGCTTCGTGATGGCTACGTGGAGTGATGCGGTTCACACATGACGATAGGGTGAAGAAACGAAGCCTATGCGCATTGTTAGAAACACAGTCTATAGAGAAAAGCGACCAATGCACATTGTTAGAAACAAACTCGATATTTCGTTCAATGATGGCTCTGACACTAAATTATGATGACTTAAAAATGTAATATTCTTTTTATTACCAAATGAATAGTACATAGGCTTCACAATATGACTATCTAAAGTAGCAAAACATTAATTACAATCAACAATCAAGTAAGAGAAATACACAAAATCTCCTAAATATATCTATATATCTAACACCAATATTCTCATGCACATCCTGACAACCATGCTTTTAGTATTTGTGTTAGGATACACATGTGAGTTGTGTTATAGAAATTTTACATTGAAAAATTGATATGATGTACAACAGTTAATATATCATAGTTGAATCATAACTTATTAACTTAAATTTTTGGGTAGAGGTAGACTTAACTGGATTATTGATGAATTCAGACTTGTGGCGATCTCCCCGAAAGAAGGTACTGGGCAAGTTGGTCAAGATTGCGATTCTTGATACTTTTAATCAAATATTTGATTTTCTTGGTAACAAGCAATATGTGTTACTTGTAGGAAGGCATTTTCGGATTACAAAACTTCAAGTCTTCAACATGCTCTCTCACTCTCTATATAAACCTTGATGTCCGCAGCTCAAAAACACAAGCCTAATTTGCCTTCATCTCTCTCTCTCTCTCTCTCTCTCTCTCCACTTTGTTTGAAGAACTAACAAAGCCAAAATGGAGTCTGCAAACATTGATCATGTGACTTCTGAGATGAACCAAACCCAACCAAAATGGCAAGGCCAAGCTTGTGCAGACTTGGCAGGTCCAAAGGCAGACCAAATATGGCCCTTCGTGGAGGACTTCTTTGGCCTCAAAAGGTGGTTCCCCACCCTCACTGCTTGCACCGGGGTCGAGGGCGTCCCTGGCCAGCCTGGGTGCATCCGTTACTGTGCTGGGTTCAATAATGCCCCGTTCGACCGGGCCATCGGCCAGGCCAAGACAAGCACCCTGTATTGGGCGAAGGAGAAGCTGTTGTCGATCGACCCAGTCGCCAAGACATTAAGCTATACCATCATAGACAGCAATATCGGGTTCAACTCCTACGTAGCCACAGGCCGAGTCGTGCCTAAGGAAGAGGGGTGTTGCATCATGTGGCGGTATGAGGTCGAGCCCGTGAACGGCTGGAAACACGAGGACTTGGACCAGTGGTTCGAGTCGGCCTTGCAGGTCATGGCCAGGGGCATGGAGGAGGCTCTTCTCGGTCAAGCAAACTGATCTCGTCTGAATCTGATGATTTGCTTCTGTGCTCGTATGGTAGTCTCGGGGCTGATTGATGCGGTGTGCAATAGTACGTAGTAGCTCTCTGATATTTTCGCGATAATTCGTATGGGAGACATTTGATATAATTTATAAAAGTTGATAATTTTTATTCGTCGGGTTCGGTTTCATAAGATTGGTCACTAATCACTATTCCCCATTTGCATTGGATTCGGCCGACTGGAGGAATTTTTCCTTTTTGCCAGAAAAATGAACGAGAGTTATATTTGCTCAAACTGAAGATGTGATCATACATGACCGACATAATCTTGAGGCTATAATTATTTCACGGAATATATAACATTTCTAGAAAATATTCTAAGAAAGCCATTTTCTAAAAAGACGACGATATTTTCCAGTATTTGATTAAAACTTGAGAATGAATTGAAAAATATTTTATTTCGTTTCTTGTGAAAATATAATTTGATTTTCTTAAATAGACATACAATATTCGAGCTTTAGTAATTTACACATGGGCAATCGCGGAACCGAACACAGGCACTAGGGTCTTAGGTCTAGCCTTAGCGGACCCAAGCATGGGAATCGGGGTTCCCGGGCTCAACCTTGATGGACCCATGCACAGCCTTTGTGGACTCGGGCACGACCTTTGTGGAACCAAGCTCAAGTGTTGGGGATCCGAGCTTGGCTTTGGTGGACTCAACCCTGGGTGTCGAGGTATCGAGTACGGGCACTAAGGCTTTGGGCCTGGCCTTGATGGACTCGAGCACAAGTGCAGGGGTCCTGAGCTCGGCCTTGATGGACCTAGGCAGGGGCGTTAGAGATTCGAGCACAGACATTGAGATCTAAAGTTGAGTCTCAATGAACTCGAGCCCAAGCCCGGGCGCCAAAGATCTAGTTTTGGATAGCGAGGTTTGGGAACCAGCGATGGGATCCTGGTGCCCAAGCATAAAGTTTGGGTCCAAGCGCTGATATCTAATCATATTTTGAAAAATGATTTCTAATTTTTTTTAAAGATAAAATCATTTTCTTGAATCTAAAGATTGGTTTTCCATTAATTAGGAAAACATTTTTTGCTAGCTAATTTTTCTGAAAAATGTTTTTTGCGAAACATACCTAACTTGAGTTTAGGTATCTTTCAATTAACTTTGACAAGTCGAATAATGCTATTTCAGACAAATGCAGAGTATTAATACCTAAATTTTGACAACTCAATTAGTTGCTTACCGCATTAAAAAATGAGGGATTAATTTTTAACCCTTAAACAAAAATATTAGAATTAAATTGCATAATATATAGTTTTAGGAGCATTTATTATTATTATTATTGCATTTGTATTGGACCGGTGACGGATGGATTTAACTTAATGGTTCTGAGCTTTAATTTAATGAGTTGGACTAAGCTTACGGAGAGAGCGAATTGGCCCGGCCCATGGACATTATTAATGGAGTCGAGAATTGCACATGGGTAATGTTTAGAAACAATGGAGGCCGTGTATATTGCAATTTCAACCACGATGTAAATCGTGATAGGTTGTCGAACCGATTGAATTTGGTCCAATGAAGAAAGCGGAGCATTAAAAGTAATTTCCTTGGATATTCTTATTCTAGCAATGTTGTAGGAATATCTGGGCAATGAATGACGACCAAAACCAGAAGTTTCACATCAGATTGCGAAGGAGAATGAGACTCTAAATATTTTCTTACAAAATTGTGGAATATACTTCATCGATTCCTTTGTGGTTGCGTGTGCACAATCTTGAATTTTTGACAATTAAAAATATGAGTCTTTCCTTTTTATAAACAAAGCGTTTATTCTCAGCACAATATATGGAATCAACCAATTCGTGAGCTGATATTTAGTTGAAAGAAATAAAATCGATAGAGAATATTCAGCATGCACGATCAAAAGGAAAGAAATATGGACGAATCGCCAAAAGATGGACTCCCCGTCAAAATGAGGGAAAAAAAAAGAGGACAAATCATGATATCTTCTAGGCAATTAGAAGAGGAAATAAGATTTGCTTTCTTTCGTCGTAACCCAGCCCTCTGACAAGGAACTCTTCACGATCAAAGCAAGGGAATATAGAGAGAAAACCCATGTGAGAGAGAGAGAGAGAGAGAGAGAGAGAGAGAGAGAGGGGGTGTTTGGCCAAACATCATGTGGCTGAGCCTATCGCGGCGGCAACCACGGCTGAGCTTTACATCACTTTCTGCCCTTCGTGCCGCCACGAGGCCATGATCCATTGCAGCGCCTCCTCGTCGACCGTGAAGCCGTGAGGTCATGCACGAACTGTTCCCTTGAGATCGTATGGTGCTGTCAAGGAAGCAGCCACATCCGAGATACACACGACCACGTTGAGAGGGCTTCACACAGATTCAAAGAGAGAGGGTCTCTCTCTGGGTCGACTTTAGAGGCCGCACAAGCATAAAGGGACACAAAGAAAAAGCCAGTCCAAACCGCATATGAGCACGCCACAGCAGCACGATCGTGTCCGAACCATCCCTGGCGTCGCACGCAAGACACCATCAACCATTGCCGTCATACTCTAAATTTCATGGGCTCTCTTCGAAACTGGCAAACGCCAGCCTTGTCTTGTGATTCCTACAAACCCAGCGTCGACTAGTCAGGCACCAACGTGAACAAAAATATCCCTTGGGAAAATTTTCAAACTGAACAAGGTAATTTTCAAATTTCATAATTTCCAAAAATACTAAATGAAATAAATCTTAACAAGATAACTGTATGAAATATTAATAAATAAAATAAAGAGGTTAGTGCTAATTAAACCGTGCCAAACTTGCGCACCACATGCAGTTATTGTGGGTCTAACCCACGAGCCATTCTTTTTCTTTAAACAAACTAGAAGAAAAGTTGCCCATCTCCTCCCAACTTTCTTAAGTGAGACATGAAAAAATCACCTTTTATTTTTTTTACAAACAACCAACCAACCAAACAAACGACCAACGTCACAACGCAGCATGGAATCTTGCAACCTATATCCTCTAAACAAGATCCACCACATTGTCTCCGGTTGTCAACCTAGGAAACAGCTGATATGCTGATCTTTATCTGATGAAAATTACTTTGCCGAAGCATCAGGACACCGTCCTTCTGCAGAATCAGTCCATCATGGCTAGGCTGTCTCATGCTTTTCTCAAAACGATAGAATCGGAAACAACCGGTGTGCTTTCAACGAATCAGCACCCCATAGGGACATGAGCATGCAAGGGATCAACAAATCGGTTTAACATTAATTACGGCTCATGTCAACATCTGTTTTGGTGCACTGCCAACGCACTGTATATGTGCTTTCAGTATTTGAACATGCTGAGAAGTGCCTATTAACAATTCCGTTAAGTCAGCTACTTCATTCCTGGTTGCTGAAGTCTGAAGCCTGCATAGTGAGAGAGACAACGACCACTAAAGATTTAAAAACACTACTAGGCAGGATGATTGTTTTTTTTTTTTTTTTTTTTTTTGGTGAAAGCAGGATGATTGTTTCTCTTGCTAGTAGTTGAGAATTGTGATGACAGGAAAATATAATTTTCAGTTCCTACCAAATGAAGAATACATTTACAGGATGACTATCTAAAGTAGAAAAATATCAATCACAATCAATGGGAATCAATTAAGAAAAATATACAAAAACCCCCTAAATTAATTACAATCAATCGGAATCAATTATTTTCTCGTGTCTAAGTTTATTAGTTTTCATTTAATCACATTTATATTGTTTGATCGTCGAGGCTCGTCATTTTTAAACAAATGTTTTTCTTTTGGGCCAGCATGATTCCCGTGCCACTTCCAGAATGTCTCTTCACAAACTGACGAGAAGTGCTCTGAGTGTATTTCACATGTTCATGGGACCCCATGGCACCCGCCCACGAACATCCACTGACCAACTGAAGCCAACCTATGAGCATTGTCCAACACTTATATTTTCTCGTACACTGACAACTAATGCTTTCACTATTTCAGTATTGTTCAATCAAATGCTAAATGCTAACTGCTTAAGCCTGAAGCCTGCATTGCTATGGCCTGTGAAGCAAAGAAGAAATGGGAAATAAAGGTTAGTGCCCGAGTGAGAGGCTCCAGTCCGGACCAGATATGGCCACCTCTGCAGGATTTTTTCAACCTCCACGAGTGGCTCTCCCCATGATAGATGTGTGCTACGGAGTTGGAGGCGTATCAGGTCAGCCTGGCTGCATACGATATTCTGCTGTCACGAAAATCTCCAAGGACAGTTCGGAGGAGGCGGTCACCAACTGGGCTCTGGAGAAGCTGCTCGCTATCAATCCTGTTGACAAAAGCTTCAGCTATGAGATCGTGGATAGTAATATGAATGGGTTCAAATCTTTAGTGGCAACAACTGAACTCACACAAGTGAAAGATGCTGAAAAAGAAGCAACCGCTATAACTTGGTCCTTTGTTGCAAATCCAATTGAAGGATGGACTGAGAAAGGTCTGACAGAGTTCTATGGTTCTGCTCTCCAACGCATGGCAGAAAGAATGGAGGCTGCTCTGTCCACACAAGGGGCATAAATCTCACTTGTCATGTTTGTCTTTCTTGCACAAATGCATTGATAGGATATTTCCAATAATCTGGGCAACTGTGAAAGAGCGCAGCTCAACAAGTTGCACACCTTCTGTATCCAACGGCGGAAAGTCACCTATGCAATGCAATTAAATTCCAGTCTCTTCCAAAGTGTTCCTGTTATATTCCATTACCACAAAATACCACACAGAAGAAACTTGACTTGAAAAACAGTAACTTCGTCCCTACTTACAAGAATTCTAATCTGAAATTGAATGGCTCCATGTATCAACCTTCAATGTTATTTTGCAATTCAACAGACACTTTAGTCCTTCTGCAGAGAGGGAAGAACTTTTTCTAGTAATATGTGAGCCTAGAAGCCAGTTCTGATACAAATATTGTGTTTTCCAACTTATATACATGTGCAATAGCATGATTGGAGATGTGGCATCTGGCTGTTAACCAAATGATCGGAGGAACATTGTCTGTAACAGTCATCTCTTCAATTATATTAATTGATGGTCTGCAAGGGAGATAACTAACTGATAGCTGTAAATTCCTCTTCTGATACCATCCAGAATGAATTGACTGTAAACCGGGACCAACAGATCTGCCAGGAGGAAGATGACTCATCTGACAGAATGGGCTCTAGAAAATAGGCATCGTGTCCAGATCTTATAAAGCAAGAATCTGGAAAAGGTGCTTCATTCAAGCATTCTGGGGTAGCCGGCAAGTCAGTGAAGTTAATGTCCCCCACTCCTTTTCTCTTTTCATTGGAAGAAAGAGGCAATATTGGAATTAATTGCAGCTTGAAAGCCAAAATAGTGAGCTAATACATCAATTGATTCTCATAATAAATAAGAACAGACGTGAAAGGTGAGTGCTATTAATTAATCTGAAAGAGCTGCAAATAAAATAATTGAAGCAGTTAATATGGAAGAGACAAAAAGAATGTCCTATAGAGCAGACTGAAACTATGAGCAACCTGCCATAAGAAACCTTGCCGCTTTTCTCCACTAAATTCATCAGATTTCCAGTCTCTGCCTTGTCTGAAGCAGCTCACATACTATTAGCACCGTGAACGTCAATTCATTATCATGCAGCTTCCCTTATAGCTTCTTATCTGACGTGATCGAGTCATTTAATGCTTTTTCCCAGTAAGAGAAAATCCAAAAGATTCTTCTTGATACAGTACCTCACCAAGATGTGCTCATGAATTGGTTTCCTTCTTATTAAGCTAGGCTAAAATCAGCTAGACACTATTGCATTGTTGCCTCTTGCAATACAAGGGCAAAAAAAGACTTTCCTCCAAACCACACAAAAACTTTCATCACTATGGCTTTCCAAAGAAGAAAAGGACACTTGTGAAGATTGTGGGAACTAAACTTTGAAAATTCCAGGGTGTCATCAACTAACCACTATTTCGCATAGTTATGAAAACCGAGAACTTCAATCTATCAACTATCATTCTGAATTTGTTGCCAAGCTATAACCTGGAAGCTTAGCAAGTCTTCTCTGCTTCATCACCACTCTCATTTCCTCCACTTCTTTCCACATACCTCTGCTGGCATAAATATTAGATAATACCACATAAACACCGTTGTTCCACGGTTCCAACTCTTGCAAATGTTTAGCCACCCATTCACCAATTTCCACGTTCTCGTGCTTCTCACAAGCACCCAACAGACATCCATAAATAATCAAATTTGCCTTCATCGGCATCCCTTCCACCATTTCTTTAGCCTCATCAAACCTTCCAGCTCGACCAAACAGATCAACCATGCAACCATAATGCTGTAAACGAGGCCTTATTCCATAATATTTCTGCATCATATCAAAGTAACGTTTTCCCTCTTGCACCATCCCTCCATGTACGCAAGCACTAAGTACTCCAACAAAGGTCACAAAATTAGGCTTCACGCCAGCCTCCCTCATGCAACGGAAGCATTCAAAAGCATCACTTACCAGCCGGTGCATCGCATAACCCACGATCATAGAAGTCCAGGATGATACGTTTCTTTCCTCCATCCCAAGGAAAACTTTGTATGCTAAGTCCATCCGACCACATTTACCGTACAGGTCAATATGGGAGTTGAACATCAAAATATCAGCTTTCTCACTATTTTTAGCCTGAAAAAACATATTTGTGCAATTGAAGTGCCAAATCTGGGTCCCCAATGCTTCCACAAGCCGATGTTACACTGACCAAAGTCACGTCATCCAACACGAAACCACTTCTCCGCATCTCTATAAACAGGTCGATAGCTTCCCTGGACCGCTCACCTTGGGCAAGACCTGCTATCATGGCATTCCAAGAACCCAACTTTCTGTCAGCATTTTCATCAAACGCCTTGCGCGCATCACCGAAATCTCCCGCCTTGGCGTACAAACAGATGAACCCTCTCTCGCAGAACTCATTACACTCCAACCCATGTTTCACGGCGACACCATGGACCTGCCTGCCGGCTTCAAAATCAAAAGATTGGCACACCGTTTTCAAGACAATAGGAAGAGTGTAAGAATCCGGCGGAACGCCCGCTCTCGCCATGAAAGCATACACAAGCAACGCCTTTCTCGGGGCGTCTAGCCTCGCGTACGCTCTTATGATGTTGTTCTAGTGAAACGCGACGGGATTCGAGTCCAACAAGCGGGAGCGGATCACGTGGGCGTGTATCCGGCTCAACCCTCGCCTGTCATCGCATTCGGACAAGAGGGTCGCCACCATCTTGGCGTGGGCTTGGGTCGAGCTCGGCGAATCGGGCTGCTGTCGAGATTGCGCGAGGAGGGAAGCGACGGAAGACGCATTGGCTTCGTGGGCGCCGCCGTGATCGAGAGCGCAAGAGGTCCAGAGCCGTCTTCTTGAGCTGAAGTTGGAGAGCCCACGTCGAAGGTGGCGAAACGAGATCATGCGCTACACGATTTCAGCGCGCAGCTCTCGAGTCGATCAAAGCAACGATCGCCGCAAGGAAAACACGATCGGCAACGTTCGCTAATGCTCCTAGAAACATTTCCAGTACAGTCACGACAACCCCGCCTTTGTCGTTAACTTTCTGACATGAGCATGCGTCGCGCGCATAATTTTCAGGGGTGAAAGTTCTTACTTTTTTTTTCCTTTCTTTTTTACAATTATGAACTATATGTAATTAAGAAGAATTTTGAATCACTGGATTTGCGCTAATAACATGAGGTGAACGGTTTAAATTTCCACATTCTTAGACGTGGGGAGGGAAGGTGAGGGGCTTGAATCTCTGCATTCTTAGGAAATTAAGATGGGGACGAGTTAACGTCACGTGTATGTTTTGACTCACACATCTTGGGAGGAAGCATGGTACAAGTATGAGTCTGAGATTTAAAGTAGGAGTAGAGTAGAATCAATTAAAAAAAAGAATTATGAAATATTTTAAAAGAATATACATAAAATAGGAATATGTAATAAAAAATTTGTGCTTATTAGTTATAAAGAGATGCAAGATTTCCAAATCGCTCGAAATTATCATGATTGAATGATTGAACTCATTATTACTACTAATCTAAAGTGCTAAATTCAAGAACAAGAAATTATGAAATTATGAAAGCTTCAAAACATAGAAAATATATTTGACCCGCCTTGATAGAACGTAAGTTCGGGAAGGTCAAATGCAACTTTTTAAAATTCGGGGTTGAACATGCACCGACCTCCAGTTTGAGGGGGGTAAATATGAAATTTTCCCTAGAAAAGCTTATGAGGATTTTTCTTTTTTTGGGGTCAAAAAGTTTATGAGCTTTGAAAGTGTAGGATTTTGAGCGTAGGGAATGCGAAGTATCAAATTTCGAAATTAGAAAACACAAAGTGCAATATTGGGACACTTTTCGGAATATTTTTTTTAAAAAAATTCTACCAATACTTTTTCAGTTTCATATCAGAAGATATGTTAAACAAAATGGCAAAAAAACCTAGAGTGATTAGCACTTTAAAAATATTACTTTGCACTCTGACTTCGAATGAAATTTTTATCAATTTCACTAATTAACAAAAATCGTTATATCAAGATGACATTATCGTGTTAGTAATATTATTCACGGAAAAATTGTTGCTAATAGAATGGACAGCACAATTTAAAGATTTAAATTTTACAAATAACATCGGCCAGAAAATCAAGAATCAACCTAATTCTGTTTCAATAAAAATCATAATTTTTGGAGTGCCAACTACCAACCAACCGCCATTTAACGGTCTCCCAAAGAATGACGCGAGGCGGCCGTCTTTCAAATTTCACCGCCATTTTCTTCACCATTTAAGCACCTCTTTGCCCCGCTCCTCCACGTCCCTCCGTCGCTCCATCTCCTTCCCCCCAACGCTCCCACGCTTTGGGTCCTCTCTTGCAGTCATTGCGTAGCGAGATCCCTGTAAGTCTCGACTCTCTTATATAACAAGATTGCAGTTGGAATTCGAAGGCTTCGACCTGCTTCATAATTTTCTCTTCGACTCCGGTTATGTTCAAGATCCATATCGATCGCTTCACAATTTTCTCTTTGTCTGGGTATTGGCCGAAAGAATCAAGTGCTGGTTCATGTTTATCATCGTGGTTCGGCGACGAGGATGAGATCATGACAGGGCCATGCTTTATGTAACTATCTCTTTCCTCTCGTGTTATTTCTCCAGTCTCGTTCGATGAAGTCTGAAAATTGTGTGGACATGGTATTTTATCCTGAATATTTCTTGTTCGTATCTTTTCAGCCCAGACGTGGTTCAAGAAAACGTCTTTTGTGAAAGATTCTTGGCAATGCCACTTTCTTGATTCCGGGCGAGGAAACATCGCGACATTTTTCTTTTCATTCATCTGCCCAATTTATTGTCTCTTTTCGCCTTCATAAAGTGGGCGTATGCTGATCTGATTCTTATAGGTAGAATCGAAAAGGTTTGTCAAAGCAGTTGACATTTATTGGTTGACGACTGAATCGAGAGGGCCTTATTGTAGGTTCCTGCTGCTAAGCATGCACTAAGGATGCTGTCAAAAATGTGCTCGGCGACATTACAGTAGTCGATGGTACTTTTGATCCTTTTCTTTTCCTTCATCTGCTCAAATTATCATCTCTTTTCACCTTTAGAAAGTGGTCGGGTGCTGATCTGAATCTTACAGGTAGAATTGCAAAGGTTTGTAAGCGGTCGACACATATTGGTTGACGACTGAATTGAGAGGGCCTTGTTGAAGGTTCTTGCCGCTGCACATGCACTGGAGATGCTGTCCAAAATATGCTCGGTGACATTACAGATTTAATCAATGGCATGCCTTGTTCTTGGCGATTCTCGTTCCCTCACGGGTGAACTTACTTTAACTACTAAGCTCTTTCGCTTATTATGGATTTCTCCGGATCTCATCAGATTCAGCTCAGGACCTGTGGAAATGGAACTTTCGAAGAGCATAACTACGGTAGGAAGATTGCCAGTCATACATCATCAAGAGAATTTTCATCTCCTCATGCCTTTTTGAGTCCTGCATATCTCACTTGGTGAAATATCCCAAAATCATGTACAATGATTTTCAGGTAGTCTTCTTTTACGTCTTATTATATATGGACGACTATTATGATATCTTGCACATGGCACCAAAACTTGTTGATCTTTTAGGCTTGTTCATGAAAAAAAGAACTGACTTGTCACAAGAAGCTTAAGACGAAAAGTTAAAGTTACACCCAGCCAACCCACGTCTCTCTCCTTGACATAGTTTGGGAGAGATCATTCTCATGAGATGACCTTACATGCGATGAAAAACTGGTGCGGAAGTGACCCCAACATGTCCATATCTTTAAGGATTTGATAGACTCCATGTGAGATTTTTTAGACTATAGTGTTTAGACATTTATGCGGGATTCTCATCCTATGCGTGAGTGCTATGTTCACATTGATTATTCAATCTTACCTCCCATGTTTTTGACATGATATATTTTAAGCCCACTTTGTATAAAAAAATAATGTTGACATTTAACATAAGATTTGATTTAATATATTGGACGACAAATGAGAGTCTTGCATATATATGATTCTACTTATTGATTTAATATGTTAGAATATTTGTTAGAACATTCTGAAATTGTAATCTGATTCTGTAATTCTTGTTATTTTCTAAAATAACTAGTTAATACTTTCCTATACACATTGTTCATAGTGTAAATATCCCTTGATTGTAACACATTAGTGTCAAGTAATACAATACTTTTTTTTTCTTATTATTTATCAAAGTCAATCTTTTGGTCTCAGACTTTGTGCGAACTCAAGTTCTACTATGGGGACTCTTTCACATTTTTGTCCGCATAGAGCTGTTCTGTTTATTCGTGTCACCATCGCAGCATCTATCCTCGTCCATTGTCAACAGTTATTGCCCTTGTCCCACATTCCGTTGCCATACTCACAGAGGAATGCTATGTCTCCTTTGTAATGCGTGATGGTCACACACTTGCCGTTGTGGGTGCCTTTGTTGCCGTTCAGGCTAGCCAATCATGGCGATGGTGCCGTTGTGGCCATGAGAAGCCCCATTCAGAGATGAAATGAGGAGGAGGGAGACGGATGGTGGTGAGGATGGAGTTGGTATAAGTGTGGAGAGAGACAAATTCTTTCCACCTAACTTTCGGGCCAAGCCCAGTCCCTCGAACTTAGCCCAAAATTTGAAGGTTCCTTTGTCGCAGGAGATATGCAAGTGAATATTCTCATTTTTATAATTAAGAGTGTAATCAAAAGATGGAATTAGAGAGAAAAACCCCGAGAGCTTGACAAATTTTGTGAGGTCAATACCAATTGTTCTAAAAGGTTAAACTTATAAGTAGAGAAAGAGAGGTTGGGACACCTGGAGTGCCATAACTTGGCACGGAGGAACACTTAAGTGCCATAACTTTAAAATGGTACACTTAAGTGCCATTATCGGAGTAAAATGGAACACTTAAGTGCCAATCCAGCCAAAAACCGGCCAAAATGCAGACGTGGCATTTTCCGGCGACATGCTTAACCGATGTGGCAATTTTTTTTTTTTTAAAAAAAGCACACGTGGAGGAGGAAAACGACGTCGCCCCATCCACTGTGCATTTGGCCAAACTAAACGACGTCGTTTTTCCTTAGTGTTAAACGGCATCGTTTGGTTTATTTGGATTTTAACCTTTCGTCAGTTTACACCAGGTCTGACGTCCTCTCCATCCATCACCGTTCACAGCTCGCCATTTGCAGGTGATCGCTCACCGTTGTCGCTCGCCGTCGTCGATTTGCTCAGGTTTTTCTCTTCTTCCTCTCCCCTATGGTGAAATTAGGGCTCCGACTCGTTTATTAGGGCTCGGACTTGAAATTTGGGGGTCGGTTGGGAAAGCTCAAGCTTGGTGTGAGATTAATGGCTCAGATGTGGTGCTACAATCCTATTGGGGGGTTCAAATTGATAGTCTAGGAGCGGCCTTGAAATGTAGGCTCGGTGTAGGGCTCGACAGGGGGAAAATTAGGGCTCGGTGTAGGGCTCGTTGTGTGATGTGTGATTCATTCAGGGTGTTGAATTGTGATGTGCGAAAGTAATTTGTAGTGGTCGGATGTGAAATGTGCGATGGTGATTGGTGATTGTTAGGGTTTAGAGTATTGGACTTTGGACATGTTCAAATCGAAGGTTGTGTTTTGTGGGGATGGGGACTTCTGGATATTTTTTTAATAAATTGCATTGTTGAGGACCCATGCTGAGGAATCTCTCTATATTTTAAAGGAATGCGACGGCATAATCAAAGCAGTTGTCAGGACCCATCTTTATTTTTATTTGTCCTTGTCTTAAGGCCTATTGTTTTCAAGCTGCAACTGTCGTCTGACTGCATCTTCCCTCTCTCTTTCTTCTTTTATTTTCTTAAATAAAGAGTGTAGAGACCTCCACTTGCAATAGTCTGTCCTTTGTGAATGTGGCCCCAAAAGTTAATTGTATATTTGTCCTCTTTTGTTGCAGAAATGGCGCATAAAGACTATGTTGCTGTCATCGTTTACTACGGTGGAGATTTTCTGATTGGGGAGGATAAGTGGGAGTATAAGGGGGGGAATGAGGGTACTATCTTTATAGATATAAAGAAGGCATCTTATATTAGATTTGTTAGGGATATAGTGACATTTTTGCCTTATAGAGTACAAAAGTTACTGTACTGTGTTCCTGGGAAAGGCTTGAGAGATGGTTTGAGAGTTTTGGAAGATGATAATGGTTTTAGGGATGTCTTATATCATTATCTTCATGGCGAAAAGGCGAAAGTATTTGTTGAAAACAATAGTGATAGTGAGGACGAAGATGATGATAGAGATAACACCCAAAGTAGGAGAAGGAGGAGATGGTATTCAAGCTAGTACTGAGATTAGGGATGAAGTAGGGCATGATGGACAGGATGGGGAGGAGAGGGGCATAGATGCTGTTCACCAGAGCAATTGTGACATGGGTGATGTCACCATCACTGAATTAAATTGGGAAGTAGCTGAATCCAGTGACGGTGATGATGACGATGATGATGATGAAGGGTTGGCTGCTGAAGCTGAAAATTTATTAATCTTAAGTGACACCGACGATGAGGAGCTTACACAGTCAAGGAAAAAACAAAGGGACTTTTTGTCAGATAGATTTACAACTTTGCATGTAGCTGATGAACATCCAAATAGAGACGAAGGCCCTGTAGATGTTGGTGTTGCTGGCTAAGTCTTGGAGACAGATTATGAAGAAAGCATCGACACCGCAACTTCCCAGGACGAAGTTGAAGAAGATCAACGAGCTGTGCGTAGAAGGAAAAGTAAGTTTCTTTCCTATGATCCATCTGTTACCTCTCCTACTTTGTCAGTAGGTATGAAATTCCATGATGCGATACAATTTAGGGAAGCTATACTGAAGAACTCCATTGCTGCATAAAGAAATATTGATTTCATTAGAAATACCAAGAAATTTGTAAGAGCTAGGTGTTCGCAGCAAAACTGTCCATGGAAGATTTACGGTGCGTTTGTTAAGAAGAGTGGGTCTTTCCAGATTAGAGCCTACCAAGAGGAACACACTTGTTCCATTAATTTTCAAAACAAAAGGGTAACAAGTGCATGATTGTCCAAGCACTTCTTCGATTTGATCAATGTGATGCCCGAGATGAAAATTACTAACTTTAGGATGCTGGTGAAGGAGCGTGTAGGCATCAATGTATCTAGGAATCAGTGCAAAAGAGCAAAGCAAAATGTGATAAAGATACTTATTGGTCAGTATGCTAAGGAATATGGGCAGGTGTGGGAGTATGCTTGGGAGTGTAGGCTGCAAAACCCTACAAGTAGAGTGTATGTAGAGGTGATTGAGAGATCGCTTCCTGATCATGGGACCAAGTTCGATAAGTTCTATGTGTGCTTTGATGCATACATACGAGGATTTTTAGCTGGTTGTAGACGGATTATAGGATTGGACGGCTGTTTCTTGAAGGGCTTGTGCAATGGAGAATTGTTGGTAGCGATTGGAAGAGATGCGAATAACCAAATGTTGCCACTAGCTTGGGCTATTGTAAAGATTGAGAACAAGGACAATTGGTCATGGTTCTTAAAAAATCTGATGGCTGACTTGGAGATAACAAACGGAGAAGGGTGGGCATTCATGAGCGACCAACAAAAGGTAATGCTTGCTTTTTGAAAAATTTAGTCAATAGTTTGCTTTGTAATATGAACATGTAATTTGCTCTAGTATTTCTTACTTTGAATTATTGCAGGGATTGGTTCCGACAGTAGCCGAGTTGTTGCCCCATGCTGAACATCAAATGTGTGCGCAGCACATATACGGAAATTGGGCAAAGACCTATAAAGGGGATAAGCTGCAATTGCAATTTTGGCAATTAGCAAAGAGTGCAAACATTGCTGACTTTAGAATAGCCAAAGAAGGACTGCTTCAGTTGACAAAGGAAGGTTGTGCTACCTTATTTCAACTAGAATCGAAGCATTGGTGCAGGGCATTCTTCAGTGAGGAGTTCAAGTGCGATAACGTTGACAACAACATTTGTGAAGTATTTAATTTGAATATAATAGATGCTAGATGCAAACCAGTCATCTCAATGCTTGAAGATATACGAGTTGCGGTTATGACTTGGCTGCAGAAATAAAGAGATGAGGCTGCAAAGTGGACAAGACAATATGGTCCTAGGATTGCCAAGAAATTGGATGAGAACTTGGTTGCAAGTAGGCATTGTCATCCCATTTGGAATGGAGATGACGGATATGAGATAATGAAGGGTGCAGATAAGTATGTTGTCAATCTAGGAAGTAGGAAGTGTTCATATAGAGCATGGCAAGTAAGTGGAATTCCATGTGCACATGCTATATGTGCCATCCAGTTGAAGGGCGACAATACAGATGATTACATCGATGATTGGTACCATAAATCAAAATATCTTGCTTCCTATCAGTTCATGATGCAGCCAATTAGAAGTAGCAAGTTTTGGTAGCCCACGGATCATGAAGCACCTCAACCTTTGCCACTGAAGAAGAAAATTGGAAGGACAAAACGAAGATGAAGAATGGCGGAGGGAGAGGTCTCGGGTCAGCAAAGAATGAGTAGGCAGGGTGCAAAGATGACGTGCTCTTATTGTCGCCTAGCAGGCCACAATATTAAAGGTTGTCAATTGAGGAAGCAACAACAATCGTTGAGGCAAGGTGAAGGGCCTAGTGAAGAGATAGTTGGAGAAATGCACACAGCAGGGCTAAGTGAGTCGACTGTTCTTCAGTCAACAAGTAGAACCTCGGTAAGTCATGAAATTTATTTTATGTTTATGTTGCTTTCTTGTTGCTTATCATAAAAATGTACATAATATCCTATTTGGCCTTGTATGTAATGTGTTTGTTAGATCACAAGAAGAACCTCAGTAAGTCATGAAACTGAACAGCCTGTTCGAAGAAAGCAAGGTAGAAGACAGCCAGGTGAAGAATTGGCCCAAGCAGCATCACGGCCAGCTGAAGGATTGACCCAAGCAGCATCAGGGTCAGCTGAAGGATTAGCCCAAGCAGCATCACGGCCAGTGCAGTCGACTGTTCTTCAGCAGCGAAAGAAATACCAAGTGGTAAATTCAACCATTTGTATTCAGTTTTTCATTTTCTTTATATTATTATATGTCTCAACATTATATTTATGGTATCTTTTGGCCTCTTTATCAAGTTCGAAGAAAGCAAGTTGGAATTCAACTGCCAACTGAAGGGCCATCACAAGAGCCACCTCAAGGATCATCACAGGGGCCACCAGAAGAATCACTGCAAGGGGCACCACAAGTACCACCACTAGTACCACCAGAAGGCCCAACAGAAGGAGGTGTCGCTGAAGTTGAAGGGCTACATAGAAGGACAACTAGAACAAGGCCAGGTGAAGGGGCAGCTACACAAAGGCCATCTAGAAGACGCCCAGCTGAAGAATTGGTTGAAGAAGCCCTGGTTGTAGCTAAAGGGCCCAAGAAAGCAGGAAAAATGGGCAACAAATCACAAGTTCCTGAAAGTGACGCCCCTATTCAAACAAGAGGGGCACTTGGGAAGAGGTTAAGACAATATGGCTATGGCCTTTATACAGATGAGCGTACTGGAACAGTTATTCTCAATGTAAGTTTTATTGGCTGCATTTAATTTAATTTATGCTGTAGATTTTTGCTAACAATTTATTGTTTTTTTTGTAGCCTGGGAGAAGTTCAGAGGTTCTTATCTCAGGCCCAACTCAAGAATCAACGGCTGCACCAACAAAAAAGAAAACATCAACTATGCCAACAAAAAAAAAAAAAAAAAAAGAGAAAGAACCCAGCTCCAGCTCCAGCTCCTTTTGATTCAATTCGGCCTAGGACATTTGCAGCTCCATCTGAGTCAGTGGATACTGAGAAGGTTGAAGAAGAAGTTGCACGTTCAGTTAGAAAGAGTGCCAGAATTATGAATCAAGTGAAAGGCCCATCAAAAGGAGCACGGACAGGGGGTGTCGTGCATATTGATTGATGAGATGAGATGTGATAGGATTTGTGGAGCTTATGAGTCAAAACAGTTATATAAACGTTGATGTTGTTAGACTTGCTATGGATGGTTATCCTTTTTTTTTTTTTTTTAGTTTGTCATTCATTGATGTTGTCAGACTTAATTTCAATATCAATGAAATGATCTTGCGCTGCTTGTCAATTTATGTTGTTGTTTATCATGGATTCTGCTTTTACTTGTTGCTGCTGCTGTTGGTGTTCTGTGGTGATAGCTGGAGTGCTGGTGTATCTAGTGATGGTGGATGGTGATGTTTGGTGGTAGTAAGTTTGTTGTTGGGGTGCTAATGTGGTGGATGGGGTGCTGGTGTGGCTAGTGGTGATGCCTGATGATTATGGGTTTGTGGTGGGGGTTATAGGCTTAAGCAGTTGCATCTACACCTGGTACAAGTGTGTAGTTTGCACATCTTACACCATGTGTACTGGTGCAAGCTAGTGCAAGGCTCAGCTTGCACTAGTACCTTGTGCAGCAACACTACCAGCATGGTGGTGGCTGGAACGCCTAGTGTGTAGTGTGGCTAGTGGTGATGGTTGGTGGTGCAGCCGGTGCTGGTGGCTAGCGCAATTTTTAGAAAAAACCCAAAAAAAATTGGCACTTAACTGATCATATTCTAAAAAACTTGGCACTTAATTGTTCACTTTTAACTACAAGTGACACTTAACCGATCACTTTAATAATAACTTGACACTTAAGTGATCTTTTTTTCATCGCGACTAGCACTTACGTGATTACTAAATACAACTTATGGCACTCGGGTAATCACTCATGTTTGTCTTGTGTATATGTTGGTCTGCATCAAAACAGAGAAGATGATGGTAAACTTATGGCAACTCCATACGACAGCACAAACAACAACAAAGCCACAATGATCTTGTGGAACAACACAAACTTCTTCGCATCTTTCAAAAAGAAAAAACCCTACGTTTAATCCAGAACGACACCATTTTTAACTATGGCAGTCGGAGAAACTTTTTCTCATTTTCAAGTACTTTACATTTCAGCATAAAGTACAATAGACAACAAAACAATACCATAATACACGCTTGGTAACACTTTCGTTCAATTTTCATCATTGAAACTTCATTCTTGAAAGGTTTAGTTGAAGATGCTTGAGCGTGCATTGAGACTTCATTCTTGAAAAGTTTAACTAAAGACGCTTGAGCTTGCATTGAGTCAACATCGTCCAAGTTGTCCACGAACACAGATGGAGATTGCTGTCTTTTATGAAGTAGATCCAATATCACCTATGTGGCTCGGTCAGAGAACTTCGCATCGATCCATTTGAAGTATTTGCACTTCGACACTTCTTTATATCGGACGCATCCATAAAATCTTCTCCCATGATTGATTTGAGTCAACAATGTTCTTCTTGAACTCAGTAACCCACCAAAACAGAAACGCTAGCCTTCTCCTTTGCTTCGGTGAGAGGAAATTGAGGCGCTGCTGCGAGTCCTGCTCTCCATTTCCAAGATTCGATGAAGGAATTTTGGGCAAATGAAAATTAGGGTTCGAGACTTGAATTCGAGCACTTCAATAGGGATTTTGGCCGATTTAGGGTTTTAGATTTGGGGCATTTGGGGAGACGACGTCGTTTTTGGAAGATTTAGGGCTTTTATTATGTAGACGACGTCATTTCTGGTGAGTTAGAGCCGACTCAGCTCTCCGGCGAACCACACAGGCAAAAAATAATAAAAAAATATTGCCACGTAGGATTTCCGGCAAGGGTCGTTGGAGGTGGCACTTAAGTGTCCCACTAAAAAAAAAAGTGGCACTTAAGTGTACCATTTTGAAGTTATAGCACTTAAGTGTCCCCCGTGCCAAGTTATGGCACTTGGGCTGTACTTCTGCCTAGAGAAAGACCATATATATATAGAGCATATGAACTTGTAGTCAAGGGACGTGGGATACTAAAACATCCACTAACTTGTAAGCCAAGTTAGGAAGGACATGCACAATTTTATGAATGGAGGTCGCACACACGAAATAATCTAGGACAAAACTCGACTTTGATACCATGTTAGGTTTCGTGAGACCATTGTCGAGCTTTTACATCAATCTTTCTAACACGGTATCTCGTCCACCCTCTTCCTTTTACAATCATGGAGAACCAATGCACCGGCTTCCATCAATCCTCATCTTATGGCTATGGCTAGGAATCTGTTTATAGTGCTAAATGGTATTAGTGTCTTCTAATGGTACAGTTAGAGTTGAAGACTAGCAAAATTTTCCTAGGGTTTACGGGGCAGAGGCTAAGGTGGCAACTTGCTTACTCAAAGAAAGCACTCATGGTGCCTCATGCTTACGTGAATTATTTCCTCTCTCATTTGGTTCACAGCGAATGGTCAGATTTTAAAGATGAAAAGTTAAAGTTACACCCAACTCACGTCTCTCTCCTTGACATGTTTGGAAGAGATCATTCGCTGTGACGAGATGCGAGGTGAGAGAAATGAAGGTAATAGGCGCTAAGAACCAACCGTATCTTGGCAAGCCGGCCGCAACCATGGCGGGTTCCTCCTCCATTTTGCTTGATCATGGAACTTAGGAGTGTGCAATCGGACCAGGTATATCTAGTTCTCGGACCAACTCACCCGGAAAATAGGGTCGGGAACTGGTTCCCAAAATTCGTAACCGGTTTAAACTAGTCCGGGAATAGGTTCCGAGTGATTACCTATCCGGAAATCGGTTTCTTGGACCGATTTTGGAACCGGTTCCCGAATTGGGTTTGTAAGTAGAGTTCCAAAACCCCTTTTTTTTTCCACCGATTTCTTATATTTACTCTCATAATCACACGACATTTTTCCTCTTGGCTCTTTCAAACACGCACGGCACTCCTCCTTTGTCATTCCTCTTCCTCACTTGCTTCCCTCCCTCACTGGCTCCCTCTTGCACCGTCCGTCGATGGACGGAGGGTGTTCGTCACCGCCAAATTCTTATGTGTCACATGGATTGGCTCGTCTAATTTCTCTTTTGTAGGAGGAGTTATATTTGCATAAATGAGTGGCTTCATGTAGTAATTGTGGGAATAAGATTAATATTGGATCTATGTTTGTTACTAATTCTTTGCCTTATGATTTTATTTATTATAATTAGCCTTGTGGATCTTTAATTTTTCGTTTAGTCAAATAGTTCATGTATTTATTTATTACAAGTGTTTAATGTTTCAATACAAATTAGAAGGATTACGTTATTTTCTCACGTATTAATATAAAATTCGAAGTTATATAGGATATCGAGAGATTGCAAAATAAGTTCTAGTGAAAACATGATTGACCCTGGAAACAGATTGGAAAAACTTGGTGGATCAGATACAGGGTCCAATACAAACAAAGTCGGGTATAGGGTCCAGAAAAGAGAAACCGATTATAACAGGGTCGGATACAATGTCCAAATCTAGACCCTACCCACCTTGGACCCAATCACCCATAAATTGGAACGAATTTGAGCCTCTCTCTCTATCTTCTTGAATTTCCTCCTAAATTTGCTAAACTTTCCTTCTTTTTCTTTCTTTTTGGTTGAAGATTTTGGATCTACTGTAGAGTTTTCTCATTTCTCTATTGTAAAAATGAAAATTGTTTCTTACCCTTTTTAATCTTGCCCGCTTATGACCCGAAAAGGGAAAGAAATCTTGCCAGCAGATTGCTCTGTTCTTTGAAATTTCTCCCTTTTTTTCCAAGATTTTTTTTTTTTTTTTTTTTCACAGTAAATATAGTCATATTACATAATCTATTTTTGAAAAGTAACAAGAGAAAAATTAATACACTTTAAAAATTGCATGAATTTCTCAATATGGTAATTTTATTTAGTGTTGACAAAACAAAATCCAGTCCGTTTATCATCAGAGTCACCACTGCCATCACTATCATCTCTACGAACATCACTCCTCCAAAAACAAATCAAATTGGGCAATCTATCTTTGATTACATAATGAAATGCTTTCACTTTGACCAAAAAAAAGAAAAAAAAAAACAGGATGTTGACACCGCCAAATGTCGATGACGATGCAACTTCGGAATTTACGATGATTGACCGTCCCCATTTTCTCTAATTTCTCCGAATCACGGGCACAAAAACCACCAGCACGACCTCCACGCGACAACCAAAAAAAATGGGAACTCGCGCTAAAAAGAACATCACTGACCGCGCGAATTCATCACAGGCGAACGGGCCGGGCTTTGATCACTCAAGGAGACGCGACCGATCTTCGATGGAGACGGGAGGTAGGAGAGCCGGCGCCGTACTCGACATTGCGGGAGATCAGACCGTCGATGGACCACTTGATATTCGTCGCGGCGGTCGCCCTCAGGACCCGGAGCGCAGCCTCCTCGCCGAGCGCGGCGAGCTTCCTCTGAGTCCACGCGTTCGGGGGAGGCTGGTTCTGGTCACTGCAGATTCGGCGTATCGCGTCCTCGACGGGAAGAGGAAGCGGCACGAACTGCGTAGGCGGGAGCGGAAGAAGGTGGAGGAGTGCTCATGGCGATCGACCGCGACGGAGACACTGAAGTGGAGCTACTGCTGTGCAATTTTGTTCTGGCGGTGTTTGAATTTTCCGGGAAAATTATGGAATCGAGATGGGAAGTGGGCGACTCCTTTTCCTTTCGTTTTCTCGCGGTTTTGGAGTTTCGGTACGGGGGAGAGAAAATGCGGAGGGAAGCGTGAAACTGGGAATGCTGCGACGTTTGCCCGTTCGGGTTCGATCGCGTCGAAGGTCTTGTCCAGTTGTCTGAATGAACCAGGGAGCGGGATAATTGCACGTGTCTGTTTTCGCTCCAGAGCGAAATCTTTGTACTGAATTTTTCATTTCAAATGTTATAAATATCCTTTAAAATTCAAATTTTATTTGAATTTACCCGCGAGATCACATCTAAGCTCCGACCCCCCGGGGATTGGGGCCCACATGAAAAGTGTACCGATTGAATGTGACATTAAAGTATAATTGAATTATAAATTTATAAAATAAAGGGTTAATATCCTGAAAAACCCTAAACTGGTACACTTATGACAAATTTACCTCAAAATTATTTTTTTGATCACCAAAAACCTCAAACTGGTATACATTTGACAAATTTACTCCAAACTAGTATATTTGTGACAAATTTACCCTCTGTTAGTTTTTGTTAAATTTTATTATCAAATTATTAAGTTAAATGACACGTGACAATTGACTAGTATACCAATTTGGGATTTTACGATCCGTTTGTCAAAGTTTATAATTTTTATGATTTTTTTGTGGTATTAATTCAATTTAGCGAAGAGTATATTCGTCACAAATTTATCAGTTTGGGATTTTTTGCGGTCGAATAAATTAGTTTAGGGTAAATTTGTCATAAATGTACAAATTTAGGGTTTTTTATGGTTAGTCGGGGTAAATTTGTCACATGTGTACAAGTTTGGGATTTTTCATGGTAAAAAAAATAGTTTGGGGTAAATTTGTCACAAGTGTACCGGTTCGGGGTTTTTCAGGGTATTAACCCTAAAATAAAGGGCCTGCATGACAACCTTCCCCAGCCCAAGAATTTCTATTCTTCTCTTCCCCAGAACAAAAAAAGAATAGAAACCCGTTTGATAACGGCAAGTTAATTTTTGTTCGGAACAAAATGTTAGCCCGGGAATGGTTTTGGAATAGAAACGAAGTAAAAAAGTTACTTCTCGTTCGGCCAAGAATTCCCAGGAACAAAAATAAGAAACAAATTGGGCAACCCTAATTTCACTTTCGCGATCTTCCCTTTTCACCTCTCCCTTCGTCCGCTCACCTCTCTCCGATCTCATCTCCAGTCGCTTCTCTCGGTCTCGTCGCCGCCGGTCTCGTCACCGCCCGGTCTCGTCGGCCGCTGGTCTTGCTCGTCGCCTCCGCCTCGCCTCTCTCCGGTCTCGTTGCCGCCGGTCTCGTCACCGTCGGTCCATCCTCCCCAGCGCCACAACCAGACCCTTCTCTCTCCTCGCTCCGCTCCCCTGAAGACCCACTTCGCGTTTTGCCCGATAAGGCTGCCTCCGCCGTCGCCTCGTGCCGCTTCTGCAGTCGGTCCGTGCGGTGGTTTCGGCTCACCGGGTCGTTCGAGGAGGAGCTTCCGCGGCGCGGTGGTGGTCGCCGCGCCTGGGTCGGTCCGGAAGTCGGAGGAGGAGTGGCAAGCGGTCCTGTCGCTCCGTGCGGTGGTTTCGGCTCGCCGGGCCATTCGAGGAGGAGCTTCTGCAGTTATGTGCTAGTGAGTGTTATTGGTTCTCTTCTCATGATCAGAAGGTTGTTTATGATCAGAGATACTTGATACTAACGCTCAGGCAGCAAAATCCGCAGAAGATAGCAGTTTCGAGACAAGGTCATGAAAGCCAACAACTTCTTTCCTTCCCCCCTTCTTTCGTTCCCCCCAATATATTGTAGGTGTTTGCTGATATATCTCATCAGATTTTTAATCTATTATGTTCCATGAAGGCAGAAGTACTAGGTCTTGATCCTAGAGAAGTTGATGTTCCAGTTGTTCGGGGTCACGCGGCGGTGACAATGTTACCTTTTTTATCTCAGGTTTGTGTTGTATTCTTCCTAATAAGAACTTCTTATATGTTCAACAGCGAGCCTATTAGAAATTGCACTTTCGTAGAATGCTAAATGTCAGTTGGCATTTTCAAAATCTGTAGACGTCAATTTTGGCAGTGTTGACATTATATCACATTCCGTTAGTCTCTTCAGTTTTGGGTTTTCAGGTCGTATAATAGTGCTTTAGCTATTCTAGTGATGTTCATTTTGCTTAGGGCTTGTGACAAGCTCCGGAATACCAAGGCTCCCTGAGGAGTACACTGTTACCAGCAAGCATTTTTGTTTCCCAGACACTCAACTGCATGCTTAATCATGTTAGAGTCTGTAAATTCTTTAAATTCACGAGCCATTTCGAAGATGTGCTCTGCTGAGAAGTTTCTTTATGAGAAGGATGAGATTTTCGCAAGAATCACTTCTTAGGTCCATGTAGGCATATCTCTACATTCGATTTACCAAAGCTGCCTTGGCAACCTATCCACTACCACTACACAAGAAAAGTGTTGATAAAGATCTTTGTCAGAATAAATGGGACACCTCACGTGTGAAAATATGCACAAGGTGATGATTGCTTTGTCTTGGGCTATAGGTAGAAGCAAGCAGTTATGGAGAATATCTTAGTTTCTGATTATTTTGTCTGGTCCTTATAAAGGAAAACAACGGAAATTATCAGAAAGTATGTAAAACAGAGCAGCATGCATCTGTTGTTGTTACGGCTAGGAGGATTACTTGAATTTTGATGATAAGTGGAGAAGTTTCGTGCAGTGACAGAATTGTTGAATATATCAAGTTCTCCTGAAGTGAATTTTGAGGTCAACTCAAAACTGGATTTTTTTGCATCTATTTCCACAATGAAATGATGACATCACGTCTTAGTCTTCATTTGTCTGCTTCCTTTGTTATGTCATGAAGCCGACTGAATCGTGTACTCTGTGTTTTATGACTTTAGGCTAAAAGCTGGAGCTGGCTTGGCAACTCTCTCAATGGCGAGTCCTTCTTCGGCCTTTTGAGTTGTGATCCGATCTCTTTCATGAACTAGAAAGTTGATGGCTCTTTTATATGTGGACTCATTTCACATGGTCACATAATGTGAAAATGAAATATGCAGGCACATGCTGCTATGAAGTTCGCCGATGCGTGCCTGCGTAGGTTGAGGGGCTACTTTGGCATTGTTCAGTGTTTATTTGTTGCTTCTCAGGTTTGGTGCCTTAAATAAAACTTGTCAAGATCCGATCCTCTTACTTCTCTTGAATTCAAAGTAAAATGACCAATGATTTTCTCTATTGTTGTCCCTTTTTTTTTTTTAGGTTCTGTTGGGTGCTAAGGATTTGTTACTGCATGAGTGCTGACATCTTGGTTACTTACGAAGTCTTATACTTTTCACTTTTCATCAAAACAAAGGTGAAGGGGTGAATCTGCCACCTGCAGTGCCATCGCCCCCGATCGCCTCTCTCCAATCCTACTGCCTGCAATCCCGTCGCCTCTGGTCAAGTTTCTCCGGCTCGCATCGCCTCTAGTTGCATTGCCTCGTGGTCGTCTTGCCCTAAATCAGGTTTGTTACTTTGATTCTTTCTCATTGTACCTGTTCTAGTGGTGATTCTCAATTTTTCTGAAGTTGAATGTGTCGCCTCTGTCGCGTTGCCTCTGTTTGTGCTCGCTTCTCTCACATTGCTTCCCCCGTGCTTGTGTCGCCCTTGATCAATGGAGGTAGAGTGGATACCTGGACCTAATGGTTCGGGATATGCATGTAAAATGAAGGAAAGCTTCATTTCTTGGATGTAGCTAAGCATGTTGCGCCTTATGCACATATATTTACTGAATTTTATGGTTGATTTAGATTGAATAAGGCCTATGCGATCTGTCTCTCTCTCTTTCGATATGACGCTCACTCTTTCTCTATTTTCTCCTATCAATTGCATACCTGAAACTCTGCTGTAATTTGTCAATGTTGCTGAAGTATTGATTACTAGAACAACATGTTCAGTTTATTATTTTTATATGCCTGATTCTAGTTGTCATTGATGCTTGTGTGAAGCTTTGGGTATGTACTTCATCAAACTTTTTGTGGCAATTTTCTGATCAAACTCTGAGTTTGATTTGTATTACTCCGCAATTTCGTATCTTTGTGATGGACTTACTGTTTTGGCTGAAACGAAGTGCTAGATGAATTTTTTGACCTCGAGCCCTTCTAGACATAAAAAATACACTTCTAGAGCTTCGATTTGATATGTCGTACGCCCATAATGGATGTCGTTTTCTTGCTGAAAAACACATTTGAAATCTGTCAATTCTGCAGTAGTTTCAGCTTGATTTGTGTTTACTAATCTTGCTGGTTCTTTTTGTTTTGAGGAGCAAATTGTCTTGAAAAAATATACAATAATGGAATGAAACATTTGAGAATTTAAACATTGCACTGAATAGCTACCCAATGTTTATGCACTGAATAGCTATCCAATGTTTAGAGCTATAAAGACATTTTGATGCTTGTGTCTTTCTTTAGTCTAAAAGATGGTGATGAGAAAAGAAGACAGCAGCATGTTGCACTTTCTTTTTAATTGTCTTGAACTCATATGATGTTCAACTAGTGAAGGTTACATGGCATCCCAAAAAGAGGCATTCATCGCAAAGTGGACTGAGCCTTTAACGAACTTGTTCGTCAGTTTGTTGGTAGAAGAGGTCAAAAAAGGAAATCGCACCTCTTCTACTTTCAACAAAGTAGGGTGGAATAACATACGGATAGAATTCAACAAACGAGCAGAACTTCAATATACTGCAGTACAGTTGAAGAATAAGGTGAACAAATTGAAAAAGCAGTATGCTAGTTTCAAGAAGCTTCTTTCACAATCCGGATTTGTCTGGGACAATGTGAACAAAAAAGTTGTTGTTGATGATCCGAGCATATGGGAATCTCATATCAAGGTATGATTTAACCTTTGACCATTTTCATAGCACTATATATGTACATCAAATATGTTTAATTGTATTGCTGATATATGTCATTATTGTGAAAATTGCAGGATAATATTGAGTGGGTGAAATTCAAGAAGGATGGGTTTCCTCAATATCCTGACTTGTGTATTATATTTGGCGATACATATGCTACTGGGAACTATACATCAGGAAATGTCGAAGATATGGTGATGTCGGATGAACTTAATATTGGTGGTGATGATGCAGACAATGGACCAGAGGACTTTGGTGCACAGCATGTTAATGAGGAAGATGTTATGTCTGACAAAACTCCTACTCCAGTTCATGACAAACATAGGATGGATAAAACCCCAAATACTAAGAGGAGAAAGAAGAGTCAATCATTTACTGTTGCTAGCACCTGCAAAGCCTTGCAAGAGATGATCAAAAGTAGGGTTAATCAATCTGTGAGTGGTTCTGTCAACTCACAAGTGACATCACCACCTACAGACCCATTCTCCATATCTGTGGTGATTGATACCCTACTTGCCATGCCTATGTTGGACCCAGATCTCTATAGCAAAGCAGTGGAGCGAGCCTGCGATAATGCCACGTGGAGGGAGGCTTTTATCAAAACCCCAACTGAATTGAGATATACACTTCTCCAACGTCTTTAGTGGATGTTAGGAAATGTGTCGTGGATTGCTTGGAGTTTTATTAGACTGTTTTTTATGTTTTTGGTTGTTATTTTGTTGCGACTTTTGCATCTATGTTGTGGTTTGGATATGATGGATTGTGCTGAATTTTTATATTTGGTTTGACTTTTCACTCTATTACTTACGTTATTGGTTTCCATTATTTTTTTTATTTTTTTACATATATCTATATTGATTTTCTTATATTTGTGTAATGGTATAGGTACTATGGAAGATGAATCAAATAGTATGTCTAATGAAGAGGTCGCAGCAGTTGAATGGTATTTGGATGACTTTGATATTGACATAATAACAGCATGGTTAACTCTTGCTAATTTGGACATGTCTTTGCATACGAAAGAGCCTATTAGGGATAGTAAATTATCAGGAGCCGAATGGGTAAGGGAAATTGTTTATGGACATTCCGATAGGATATATGAAGCATTCAGGTTAGAGAGACATGTTTTTCTTAACCTATGTGATCTAATGAAGGCAAGAGGCTGGCTGAAAGATACTCGATATGTAAAGGTTGATGAACAAGTTGGGATTTTTATATATGGTTGGTCACAAAAACACAAATAGAGATTTATGTGAGAGATTTCAACGTTCGGGACAAACAATCAGTAAGTTCTTCACTCTGGTATTAAAAGCGTTTCTCAAATTATCAAAAGAGATTATCAGGCCGCCTTCTTTTGATATTGTTCCAGAGGAGATTCTTCTCGATCCTAACCATGCACGTTACTTTAAGGTATGATTTTAATATCAATTTTTACATTATTAAAATATATATAGTTGATAATATTGTCTAACGCTATAAATTCACAAAATCACAGGGCTGCGTTGGTGCTATTGATGGCACCCACGTTGATGCATCCGTCCCTATATCAAAACAAATCCCATTTAGAGGCAGGAAAAGGACTACCACTCAAAATGTGATGTGTGCTTGTTCATTTGATATGAAATTTACTTTCGTATATGCTGGGTGGGAAGGATCTGCCAATGATTGTCGGGTTCTCTCGGCAGCATTTGAGACTCCTCGATTGCAATTTCCTCGACCACCACCAGGTATTTGTTTTCTCTATATTAAGTTTTTTTTTTTTTATGATTGTATAGCTATTGCATATCATAACAAATTTATGTATATATTTTTGTAGGAAAATACTATGTTGTAGATTCTGGTTATGCATCACTTCCAGGATTTTTAACTCCATTTAAAGGTGAACGGTATCATTTGAATGAGTATAGGGGTAGAACGAGAAGGCCCAGAACAGCAAAAGAATTGTTCAATCATAAGCATTCTTCATTGAGAAATGTTATCGAGAGGTCATTTGGAGTATTAAAAAATCGCTTCTCCATTTTGACACACATGCCTCCATTTTCAATTCGAAAGCAAGTATATATTGTAATTGCATGTTGTGCTCTTCATAATTATATTCGCGACCAAGACAAGATGGACAGGAACTTTGCCCTTTATGGAGATCCGGATTATCCACTTGGATCTACAGAAGACGAGGTTGTAGATGATGCATCACATGATGAGGCGGCTGAGATGAACATGATCAGGAAAGATATTGCAAATATGATGGCAAGGGATCACAATATGCAAGAAATTCCATGACTTTTTATTTCTGACTTTTGTGACGTGTTTTTTGTTTTTTGGTGAAAACTTTTGCGATGTGTTTGTAAACTATTATGAATACATTTCTATTAATAGTATTAAGGTCATCCAATTCTATCTCCATGAGCATAAATGCCATTGAATGTATCATAAATATGGACAAATAGAAGAGAAGCAAATGGTA